>JAVDBV010000237.1:0-28702 GCA_032619315.1 Piper longum
CGGAGCGACGGAAGTGTGGAGAGGGAGGTTTTTTTAGAAAAATAGATCTAGACCGTCAGATTAAATCCGACAGTCTAAATTTGGCGACTGCATGAAAAATTTCCTGCAGTCGCCCCCTAGGCTATCCAATCTCATATATATATATATATATATATATACATACATACAGAGAATTGAACCAAGAATTGGACCATTATGCCAAGAAGATATTAGGAGAGTTGCTAATGTTTTCAATACATGTGAAGAGATGTAGGAGTTAGCAAGCTGGTTATAAGCTTCAATCTTGTAGGTTACCCATTAATAAGGAAGCACCCAGTTCCAAGTTTTTTGCACTGTTGAAGTGTTTATCAGAATCTGATTTCTCACCATGGAACGAGTTTCAGGGCATGAAAGCTCGACTTGAGCAGGTGAAGTGTTATTGGTCAGCTAGTTGGCCGTTTGTTTTGGTATTGATTGAAGAGATTGCTTCTTTATTTATTTTTTTATTATTTGCTCTTGAAATATGCCTTTTTGTTCACTGCAGGCCATTTACAGGTGCAGATTCTTGGCCTTTCTGGGAGTATGTGGCTCCTTGATTGGATCTTTTTTATGTTTCACAAAGGTGTGGATATTGGCTCTCCTTAAAACACTAATAGCTAGCCACAGAGCAAATTCAATTTTTTAAACACATTTAATCTTTGGTCTGTTTTCAATACCATTTTGGTATGGATTATGATTTTCAATGCCGGGTTGCACTTATGTAGTTAGCTCCTTCAGAGAATACTTTGTTATGGGTGGAAGAGGGGAAAGGGTGGCATCTATACTTAGAATCTATCGGTAAGTAGTAGTGCAGTACCATGTATGATATACGACATGGTAGATTATTTATTAGTAAAAAGAAAAGGTTTTTTATGGATGGTTTTTGTTCACAAATCATAAGACAAATTCATCAAAGATATTGGCACCTTGTTTACAACTAATGTGAATATTCTTCAAAGCCCAGATGTGTATCTACTTGGAACAGTCATGCTTGTTTTTGGGATGTGTCTATATGAGTTCTTCATCTGCAATCTCAATGTAGCTGCAGAACCTGACCAGCCTACTAATGATAACTTTCACAGATCAAATTTTTTTGGATTGTTTAAGCCCCTGGTCAGTACCATAAACAGATTCATTAGTTGAAATTAAAATCTTTCTGGGTTTGATTTATGACTCAGTCTTTGGATGACAGGAAAGACCCAAATGGCTGCAACTTCAATCAGTGAATGATCCAAAGACCAAAGTGGGGCATGTAATAGTGATTGTACTTATGGTGAGTGTGTTGGAGAAGAGCTAGAAGGTGGCCATGTCTGCTACTCTAGAATTGTTCTGCTTCTCAGCTTCCATTCTCATCTCCTCTGTTGCTTTGTACCTTCTCTCAAAGCTCAATGAGGGGAAAGCAAATTAGACATTTTTGAGTGAATAATGCCGCAAATATATAACAATGCTGCAGTATTAACAATATCATCTGGATGGCATCAATAAAACTACAGTACACTCAAGCTTTGTAAAACCTTGACCAAAAATCAAAATCGTATAGCTACACTCTCAACAAAAATGTATAAAAAGAAAATAATATGAATGAAAAAAAAACAGCAAAATTTCATGAAAAAAGTCAACTATACAGCAGCAATAATTTTACACGAAAAAGTTTTGAGTTAGAACTATGTGAACAAGGTTACAACATCTCTACGATATCCCCGGACCATCAGCAATCTAGGTATGTTCTCTACTAACAAATCCATATATTCCATGTAGAAATAAGATGGGTGATTGATTGGGGGAGGAGGGAGACTAACTAGCACCACTGCTGCCATTCGAGAGTACCTTCGTATTGTTGAATTCAGTTTCAATGTTGTATACAAAAACTTGTCCACCTGCTGCTCATTAATTATAACCTGCTTTCCGTCTGCCACAAATGGTGTCTTATCCCTTGCAGCTCTCTCTTTCATTTCGACTAAATAAGACGATATCCGCCTTTGGGCGGCGGTAAATGCCTCCAACGAATCATCCTGTTGCAAACCGCCTTCTACATGAGCTTCCCATGATTTCATTGTCACCACGATGACATCTGCATGCATTCGAAGGTCGTACAAGAATTTCTTCACGTCTGCCTTGAGTTCCTCAGCCTCGACATCCTCTTCCGCAATGCAGAAGACCTGGATTTTACAGCTTTCGAAACTCTCCTTGGTGAGTAGCAGCTGAGAAAGGAGAAGCATGAGACCACCATCCCTGACAATCCAGTAAAGGTCAATGGTGCCAAACTGTTTCTGGTACTCATTAGGCCACTCGTCAAGTCCCTTGACAATCACAACTGCCTTGTTTGCTGCAATGCAATCAGTAATGATGCTGACAAAGGTGGAAGGAATTTCGATGAGATTTTCTCGACGCCATATTTCAGGGTAGCGCATAACGACAATATTAGGCTTCAAGTTCCCCAAACCCATTGTCTGGACAATGCCACGAAAGCCTTCAGACATTGATGGAGCCACCACAATCTCCGCAACCCCTTCACATCGCTTGTAGTCTATGTAGGTACTGAGCTGGCGACAGGCAGCCTTGGCATCCTCAGCACACTCGTTGTAATCACCATCAAGGATGGAGACAAATATGGACATACCGCGACCTTTCTTCTTCATGCAATTAGCGAAGTCTGCAAGTTTGGGATGGCATGGCACATTCTCAGGAAGCTTGCCCCAAGGCCGGCAGAAAATCAGAGGAATAGGATACCAGTTTTTTGGATGAACTTGACTTGCTGCAAAACAAAAGAATTGTAGTTGCTTAATTTTACTGTTACTTTATATATAACGAATTAAAATATATGGACCTAAAACAAAATACCTCCTAAAGACCGTAGACTACGCAGGGCCAACTGAAAATAGGCACTCTTAAATCCATCACCCCAGTCTCCAGCCTTTCCCTTTAAGCTCACATAATAATAAATAAGGCTAGCAAGAGCCAGAGATACCACAGTGAAGGACCATGATATCAAAAACATAATCACTGCATGGACACCAGAAAGCCAACAACGCCAATAATCAGTACAGACATTAGCACAATGGAATTATATATTATACACGCTTTTTTCTTGAAAAAGATCTTGTCATTTACACAACATCAACTACTGTTACATAAACAAGTAGACCATTATCTGTCACTTAAGATTATGTTTCAGTAATTATTAGTCAATGCTGTACCAAAGCGGTGAACACCGATAGCATGGTCTTCAATATATTAGGGAAAAGAAGCAGAATATAGAATGGTCTTCTTGATCTTCCTAAAAGGGCATCCGGCCATCAAAAATTTTGTCATTTGTAATTGTATAGATTCCTAGTTTAGGATCTATACCCATGACACCCTTTGGGTACCAGGTGGATGAAGAAGAAGAAGTTACCAACAAATGAGGCTAACAGCCAGAAGTAGCACATGGGACACTAGAAAGACACACGTGCTTCCTCCTAATACTCAGATATTAACTGCAACACACAAATACTTATAATGTCTCAAATATAAAGTATAGACCTACACTTATCAATTCTATTGGCTCTTGATGTATTGCTTTTAATATCATATTAACTAAATGCTCACAACCATTGAAAAAGAGAGCTGATAAGGAAAGTTATATGTAACTTGAAGACAACTGCAAAATTTTAATATATACTGGCTATTTCAAAATGCAAAAAGTATCAACGTACCAATACACAATGATGCTCCCAGTAACGAGAGGCTCCAATGGTGAAACTTCCATCGTGGGCGCCAGCTTGGGGCATCAAGAAGATCAAGAAGAAAGCATGAAAGGTTTACCCCAGCATAACATAACAAGAAAAACATGGTTATGGTTGGCGTAATGAGATCCAGATTTCCCATCACGACACATCCAATACATATGAAGGCTGTAAAAAGTGTTGCCAAATGTGGCTCACTGCCATCTGCAACCTTAAAATATTTGAGAACAGGTAGAATGTCATCGTTAGCAATTGCTGCAAGCAGACGTGGAGCCCCTGTTAAACACTGAAGTGCTGCACCAAGAGTAGAAAGCATAATCCCAACATATACGATTGCTGGAACAGGCCAAGCCACAGCCGCAGTGAGTAACCTGCTCAAGGATAACATTGCACACGCTGAGAATGCCCCCATGAAGCGACAAAATGACGCTACTAAAAATGTCCAACAAAAAAAGAAAAATCTGACCTATCTGTGAGAAGCTCCACACGGGTGGCCAATGCTCCAAAAAAGAACACTGAAATCAGATATAAAAGGGTGGTGGTTAAAGTAGCAGCTAGAGTTCCAATAGGTATGGATTTCTGTGTATCTTTAAGTGATGCAGAACGATTTGAACCAGCCATAATGCCCGTCACAGCTGGGAAAAAGAGTCCAACCAATGCACTGAAAACAATAAACAATCTATTTGTTAAAGAATAACAGTAAACTTAAAAAGTTAAAGATGCACAAATCATACATCAATCAAGAAAAATATCTAAATGAAGACAAAGTAGTGACACTCAAACAAATAAGTTAAACAAAGGAATAGTAAACTTACTTAAAATTCCAATAATTTGATCCTTCAGGGTCAGGTATTCCTGCATTATTAGTACGCTGGTAATCTGAACTCCAATTGTCTTTAAAGGTGTTCAAGCTCAACCCAGTAATATTGGCTGCAGCACAAATAATAAAATCAAATTGACCAAGAAACAAAAGGGAAAACAGAAAGGGAACCACGGTTTAAAATTCTAAATCATTGCCACTAAATTCCCAATAATAAAGTAACAAACATAAAAAAAAAAAAAGGATAAGATGGTATATGGTCCTTAAACAGACCTAGTATAAGCTATCAAATTCCACAAAATGTTTTCTAGCAATTTAGACAGCTTAAAGTTACTTAACAAACACAATTACAAATAATAAATGATTTTCAAAGCAAACTTACCTGAAGTGCCATGTCTTGGGGCAGCAAAAATTCCAATGAATATGCAAAACAAGGAGAAAAGAGCTGGTATAAGGAAAGCTGGCGCAACTTTGTTGATCATTTTTACCCCGCCAAAAACAATAAAACAGAGAAGAATGGTCACAACGATTCCATAGACTTGTAAATCATGCACACTTGGACTAGCTACCGTTTCATTAACTCCCCCATCAGTCACATTTGCGGAGACTCTTGTAATGCTTCCTACAGAACCATGCATAAGAAAGGCATCAATATTTAGTGACAAGAGAACTCCCTCTGTTGCAAGAATGTGTAGTTTTCTTTACCTCTAAAAATACCAGCAGCAGGCACTGCATCTAGAAATGTTTCTACAGCTCCCAAGACATATCTGAAGCCACAAACAACGTTATATACAATAAGTTGACAGAAGTGGAAACACTTTTCTTTAAGACAATGACTTGTGGGCCAGTTACTTATATAATAGTGAAACATTCCAAACCAGCCATGGGCCATGATTACAAGTTCATGTTTTTTAGAATTTCATAAACCATAAGAATAAAATCATAACAGTACATATTAAACTAAAAAGTTGATGTAATTTTGATCAAGCAATCTCTAAAAATATACCGAAAAAAAATCAGAAACTAATAAAAAGGAAAATAAACTCACAGAGATCCAGCAACTGCATTTCCCAAAAAGAAACACAAACCAATGCTTACACCAACCTCTGGACCCAAAGCTCTACCAATGAGATAGTAAGGCCCGCCACCCTGAATTAAAAGAAAAGATAATCAGAGAAATATTTCAGAATGTTGTGTGAATAAGCAAAGTCATTATGATACCTTCATTGCACCGTTTGTAGCAATTGCACTCAAAGAAATTCCAGTCAGAAAGGTGCACAACCCACAAAAAGAAACAAGCAAAAGTGACTCTCCAATCCCAGCCATACCAACAATCCTGCACAAAAACGCCAAGCTTAATTTTTTTTTTCTTGGGTGTGTGTGATTCCCCACCAATTACCCATCATCATCATTGTCGTCAGCATCATCATATATTTAACATCATCATCAATATATAACTTTCAAAATCATGGGATAGTCATCGCAAGCATATTGTTATTTTAAGAAAATTAATACAGCAAGATATTTATCAAACAATTCAACAAAAATTAGTCATAACATCATTTCTAAAACTTCCATTTTCACCAAAAAGTTTCAAGGAGTCCATAGAAAGAACAAGTAAAGGAAAAAGAACAAAAAAGTGTCACAATCGGAAGCTTAGCTATACCAAGAAAAAAAAAATCAGCTATTGATGACTAGAAAGGCAAAGAATAATACATTTTCTTACCAAGAAAAACGAATATAGTAGATAATACCCAAAATGTTTTGTAAGCAAGGCACGAACACGCCCATCAGTGTCCCAAGTTTATCATTGTTTGGCTGCAGAAAAATATGTTTAAATACACAAATTAAAACACTACAGAAATTTTCCACATAAAAATCACTATAAGCATTATACATTTGTGTCCTTGTTTACAACCTACACCAAAACATGCAGCAATTTCCCATACAACACAAGAATGCAAACGTCCAAAGCAAATCAGAAGTTTCTGGTTATGTGACAAGCACACCATACTAAATATGGTCAATGAACAAAATCAGTTCCAACACCAATTATAAGCAGAAAATGATGCATGTCCACACTCAAAAAATAAACAATTAACGGGCATTATCATTAGATCATACACCAGACATTGTCTCCAACAAGTTTTTTTACCATGTTTTAGAGGACAAAAAAGTTGCCAATTTATCTAGAGGGAGGCAGCAAATAAACTGATGCACTAGCTTATCATACTGTATCTAGTGTCAACATTTAAACTGTTATATTAAAAAATGCAAGCTAATAAGCCATAACATCATCAGTCCACAATTAGAATATCAAGCAGCCACATATAGATAGTTCAGCACTATGCCTTTTAAACCCTGTGGAATTAACTAGTCCAAGCATGATGAAAAGCAAAATTCAAAGACAAAGTCTTCCATCATTATTGCTGCCAGTCCTTTCACACTTAAGGTTGGCTTTTGTGCTGAACTAAAACAACTTATCTAGTCTGTCATAAAAGAGAAACAAAACTACAACTTATCATTGAAAAAGATTCATAAGTAGCATATAAACAAAGATGTTGTGAAAATAAGTTTGGATAAACTGCCATAAAGGCGAATACCTTAGGCTGTCCAAGGGTGATCGAGACATCTTCGCCATCTACAGGTCTAGAAACAGTAAAGCCTTGTTCTCCAATCATACTACAAATACAAACGCAAAAATGGATGTCCTTAGAAATTGGAAAGACAGAGCAATACAAGAACAAAAACACAAAAACGTATGAATAGCCAACCTTTTCAAACCTAACTTGTTGACAAGAGTGTCAAAGCCAAATAACTCCAATTTTGATTCTCTTCGAGAACCACTACGTTCAGCATGATTTCCTTCACTAGATTCTACATCATGATCACCTTCACTGTAGACAACATGATTTTCTTCGTTTACATCTGACTCCATGTTTGATGTTGTGGACATCTTTAACCTGAAAATAGGAAAAGATAAATGGCAATGGCTCAGATGCCGGTAAGACACAAGTCAAATGACTCCAAGTTTGACACGAGTAGTGCGAGTGAAGAAAGAATTAACTAATCGACTAATATAAGTGCAACTACGGAAATAATAATAATCTTTTTGCTATTTGAAATGAATAGCCATTTGGCACAAGAAGTAAACAAACGAAAATCAGTTAATCTCATTAGCTACAAAATAATGTTATCCTTTGACAGTTCAGTCAAGATGTGCTTTTGTGCATGCACAATACGTATCAAAACAAATGATGTTTGGCATAGAAATAGAAGAACTTGGGTAAAATTATGAAAAAAAAACATACCTCTCAGTCCTATAAACTAAGCAGGAAAACTACAATATCACTAGGAGTAAGAGTAGGCCACATGCAGCGCCACGAGAAACATAAAAGATAAATACCACCTGCAAAAAATCCTCACCATTTAGTCATTTAAAAGTTTAATGGTTAATTGGAGAGAAATTTTCTAAACACTGTGCAAAAAATTTCACGATACGATGCTGAAACCCAAAATCAGTTACCAAAGTACAGTGATAGTTGCTCAAACTGATGAATATAGCTTTGTATTTACAGTTCATACGTGGCTCAGATGAAACTGATTGTTCTACCAGGCAATAGGTGTACTCTACCCACTATATAATATCAAGTCACTGGATTCTTACCAAGGTTTATAATGTCGATTGATCTTCGAAAAGAATAACAAGTAGGGCAGCACATTCATCACAAATCCACAAGTTCTGAAACGTGCTACTTTTATATGCCTATATGTTGAGTTTCGAATACCCAAATGTATCAAATTGTAGTAAAAAAAAAAAACTGTATCCCAGTCAGACTTTTCAACACTAATTCAAGTATGGAACAACTTAGAAAGTATAACACTAACTCATAATAAGCAACAATAGTTCTAAATTTGTGAAAATATCAAAAACCATTAGCTCACAAGTAGTAAGGGGGAGGCACCATAGACCCCCAATCCTCACCTATTATATGTCTATATAATGAGATTTGGATGTCTGAATGGATCAAATTGCAATCAAAAAAATTGAATCTGACCTAAATTTTCAACACCAATTCAAGGTTAAAAAGCCTCAGAACTTAATCAACACTGGTTCAAAGTTCAAACACCTGCGAGCATAACACTCATTCACATTAAGCAACAACTCAAGAATTAGATCCAATAGCTCACAAATACTAGAGTAGGGAGCACCTTCGATACTAATTCACACCTATTCTATACGCCTATATAAGCCAATATACAGAGTTTCATATCACCAATAAAAGTATCAGATTGCTGTAAAAAAAGTTTGAATCCCAGTCTGCCTTTGCAACACTGAATCAAAACCGCTCTAAACATATAACACTCATTCACATCAATCAACAATAGATCTGCATTTGTAACCATTTAGCTCACACATACCAGTACTAATTCATACGAGCGTTTTGGAATAAAATTGAATCATAACTTCCAACACGGATTCAAAATCAGGACACCGCACAACGTATAAAACTCATTCACATTAAACAGCAATAGATCTGAATTTGAAACCATTTAGCTCACAAATACAAGCACTAATTCATACATGTCTCGGATAATCAAATAAAAGAATCAAATTGCAGACAAAAAAATGAATTATACTTTCCAACAGTGATTCAAAATCGAAACACCTCAGAACAACTAAAACTTCATTCATGCTATCCGACAACAGATCTGAATTTGAAATCATTTAACTCACAAACACGGTACTAATTCACACGAGTTTCAAATAATCATACCACTATCACAAATTGCATACAAAAAACAAATGAAATCTCACTTCCCAACATTGTTCGAAACCCAAACACTGATTCATAACCGAAACACCTCACAACGTATAACAATCATGCACATTAAACAACAAATGGATCTGAATTTGCAACCATTTAATTCATCAATACTACCACTAATTCTATCGAGTTTCGGATCTCCTAAACTATCAAATTTGCAGGTAAAAAAACAAAAAACAAAACTGAATCCCAATCTGACTATTCATTTTTCCACAACACCGTCCGAATTTGAGAAACTTCAACAATGCCAGATCCGACCAGATCCAACAAACCCTAGCTTTGAATCTGACCATAAATGGCCTTCCAGTTCGCCTCCGATTAGAGAGAACAAAAATGGAGAAGATATATACATATATATTTATATATATATAGTAAAATGCAAAAATTGAGGGAAAGGAGAAAGCTCGTGCCTTTTAAGATGGTTTGAGACTAGGACGCGACGGCGGCGACGGCGACGGCGACGGAAACGGCGGCGGCGGAGAAAGCGGGGGCGGAGAAAGCGGGGGCGGTGGAAGATGGCGGGCGGGGACTCGGGAGGGAGGGAGGCGGACCTTTCGTATTTTGATTTGCTCTTCTTCTAGAACGAATTAATTAATTAATTCATATTATTATTACTATTTTTAATATTATTATTATATGTAAAATAAATATTATTATATTATTAGGGCGTTTGAAACTCTGAGAAAACTGAAATAATCATGATGACTACTAATTTTATAAGGCACACTCAAAATAAATACTTCTATTAAACTAAATTAATTTTTTTTTCATTTGTCCGACTATTTTTATTATTTGACTTATCTATTTATATTATAAAATTAAAAAAATATTATACTGACTTCTTGTTCTTTACCCATGTCCCGTATAACCACTTAATTTAGATTTTCTTAATAATAATTAGTACCTACCCTTAATTCATAATGTGAGTGGATAATACATGTTTCGTGAAATTTATAGTAAAAAAATAATAACAAAAATTAAATACTTAAACACTTTTACAAGAAATAGTATAGTTTTGTCCTATTTCTATTTCTACTTATGTTGCGAGGAAAAAATAATTTTTTTTTAAAAATAATTTGGCTAGCAAAAAAATACGATTATATTTTCTTTTTTCAGCTAATAATTTTAAGAATAAAATCATTTTAGATTGTTCGAGTGTAGGATCGTCTACCCACACGGCCCGCAGTCTTTTCGATCGATCCGATCGAGTTTGAAAGGTTTGGTGGGATTGAGGTGCTATTGTCGTACAAATAGATAGTCTGATGGAAATAGAAAATGTTACAAATACTAAAATGATATACAAGGAAATTTTTTAAGTGGTTCTTTATAATTTAACTTGAATCCTTAAGTCAATCAAGAGTGAGATTAATACTTACAATCCACTATTTCTCCTTTAATTTTATAAGTTACACAAAATAATGAAGTTTTGCCTCTTTTAAATCAATTTGCATAAGATCTTTGACTCCAACGCTATGGTTTATCTTTTTCTACTCTCTAAATCTGTCATTGCATCCGTAGCGTCTTCAAATTATTTTCAAAATTTTAAACCAGACCACTTCAAGGTGGTTCAAATCATACAAATGTTGGACAAGGCTGGGCGGCGTATGCAGACTTTCTTTTCTCTTTCTGTGTGCCTGTCTGTGGGTGGCGTATGATACGTCAATTCTAATCCGGGTTGCAGATGGGTCACGGATGAGGTCTCAGTCTGGGCTTGTCACGGGTCTACAGGTAAATGACCGGTCACTGATCTGGTAGGACAAGTGGACTCGGTCCAATAATTGGGCACGACAGACCCGCTTAAGCGTGAAGTGGTGGAGTTTGAGGCTTCGGCGTCGTCTTTTCCAGTGACGGCAGCAATTGAATCTGGCGGTACTCCACCTTGGTATGAATATTGCTTTGTTGGTACCTGTTGGACACCACGGAGGAGTTAGGAATGACCGGCGTTGATCGAAAAATTGCCACAAAGATTCGCCTTCAGTGCTGATTTCCTCTTCTCTGTTTTCACCCTTGGGCTTTTTTCTTAATATTTTCCGGCGATAGCGACTGCCAAATCCGGTTTTACACAAGTTGGGTTTGTACCACTCCTCACTGGTTTCACTTTGATCACCCCAACGGAGCCTGGAACGACCGTCGTTGGTCGGAAAATTGCCGCAAAATCATCTCTCCATGGCGATTTTTGCTCTGTTCTTGCCTTTTTTCCTGATCATATGAGTCTCTTACTGGATTTTTCCCGGCGACTACCGAGGCTCACTCCGGTGGAACTCCACCCATATACAAATATCACTTCACGTCCTTAAAGTTGGGCACCACTTCGGGGCAGGGAATGATCGCGATAGTCAGAAAAAAACTGCCGTGAAATCAGCTCTTTGCGGCGTTTTTTCTGGTCTATTTTATTCTTCGTCTCCAATCAGAAGCACCTCTTCGTGGATTTTTTCCGGCGGATACGGAGACGGAATTTGGAAAAACTCACTTTGTGTCTCTAGAACACTCCTCTTTCTTCACTTTGGTAACCTCTTAGGGCCCAGAAACTACCATAGGTGGCCGAAAAATCACCGCAAAATCAACTCTCTGCGACTGTTTCCGCTCTATTTTCTTCTTCTTCCCCGATCAAAAGCACCACTTCCTGGATTTTTTTCGGCGAGGGAGAGAACGACCAAAGGTGGAACTTGGTTTGAACGAAATTCAGTGTGACTGATAGTAGATCAGTGCTGAGGGTATGATTGAAGGCCATCCTAGTCGACCGGAGCACCCTCTGGAACTTATCTCGTTTCTCAACTATTTCCCTTGCTCTGGGCAGCATCTTCTCCGACTTCAGCAATGCAGAGGCATGGCGACCTGGGCACTGGCAATTTCTTCCTTCCTTTGGCGAGTATAGATGATGTGCTACCGGCGACCACTAATGGATAGCAACAAGAACTCCTAATCCATCTACTGTTTTCACCTGCAACAAAGAAAAATTTCCTGGGCGTCGGTGATGACTTTGGTAGTGCCAACTCCAGCAATGGGCGGCTCTTGTTGGCAGGTCTGGACGGCAGCAACTCCTTGCTTAACAGAGGGTGTACTCCAATGATGCAAGGGCGTGGCGGCTTCCTTCTTGGACGGTGGTTTTTGCTCCTCTCCTTGGTGTCGTTTTTAGTAGGAAAATTGTCGAGCAGCAACTCCTTGCTTCTCCTTCAATCGGGTGAATTAGCAAGATGCATGGGGGGAGGTCTTCACGTCTTGGTGACGAGGGCAACAATTAGATGGCGTTGGCTTCTTCTTAGCACTAAGACTGGTTGTAGCACTGTTCCTCGGCAAGCGAGAATTCCTTCCAATTCGTCCCCGATTTTTACTTGTAACATAGAAGAACTCACTTTTTTTGCTGGTTGTCATTCTTTCTTGGCAAGGAGATAGATTTCATGGAAGCAACATGTTTTCCTGGCAATAATCACAAGTGGCAACTCCTCTTCAAGGGAGGGCTTCCTCGATGGGTTAGGGGGTCGCCAAATATGGATCTCCAATGAGGGGCCCTTCCCCTTCTCTTTCTTCTTTTCTCTCTTCTCTTCAAAAACTTTTTTCTTTAGCATATGAGGCCCCCTTCCTTCATGTTAATGTAGTCATTTTATAGAATTTCCCAATGTATAGTTCATGCCGTTAAATTCTCACTTGTTCAACCAGTTTTTATTCCTCATTTCAACCCCCTGAAATCTTTACTAGCACCTTCTAACCTTCTCCTTCTATTATCTTTTTTCTTTAGATCTTGGAATCATCATAAAATATTTCTGATGATTAACTTTAAAGACATAGACTCGATCAGGGTTCGATCACATGATTTGGCCAACACATATATATAGTTTCTAAACATTTTTAAAGTACAGCCATTCTTTTTTATTATGATATAATATTGTTTTTCAATAGCACTGGTCCAAGAATGAACAGAATAAAGTTAGGAATAATATTTAACCATTAAAATATATTGTCACGGGTAATTACACAAATTTTGTTTTTTTTTCATTGATACATAAAAAAAAGGAAAAATGAGAGTTGACTTTTAAGAAGTCTTTGTATTAGGAACCAATATAAGAACAGGAGCTACATAAAAATTCATTCATCCATCTAAACCACATTACCGTATTTTTTTATAATTTAAACAAAAATTCAACTATTACTAGAATATATTATACCTAATACAAGAGTATCTGGTAATGTTAACTCTAATTGTTCTCTTTATTCTAGCTGTTTTATTTCACATTTGAACTATCAATGCCTGCTTTTTACAATAGGCACTTTTTTTTTTATTCGCTCTCACCGTTTCATCTTTTTTGGCATGCATTGATGTTGATCCGCCCCATAATTATTATATGGGCATATTAACACTTATTTAATTTAAGAGTTTTATTAATTTTATTTATCATTAAAAGAATATTGTTGGAGTATAATTTGATTCAAACCAAGAATTAAAAAATTTTGGCAAGTTTTAACGTAATTAAGAAGAATTTTAATTTATTTATTTATTATTATTATTTACAATTAAGGAAAAAACTAAGAGTATAATTATATCCAAATTAAAAACATTAAAAAAATAAAAAATTATATATAATTATTAAAATTGTGCTAAAATTAAAATTGTTTATCTTAATAATACTACTTAATCCATTAAAATTATTACTAATTTTTGGTTAGTTAAATGTACGTTTGAGACACAAAAGTATTTTTTTGTTCTAGTCATGTCAATATTTGAACCAATAAAAAACAGCCACGTCAACAGCTCGAACTGGACCGGACTTCAACTCAAAACGGTCGAACCGAACCAAGAAAAGCTCCGCCTTCTCGGCCGAGATCGGAGGAGGTCGCCGGCCGCCGCCCGTCTCCGCCGTCCAAGGGCAAACCCTAGAAATCCCTCCTCCACAAGGTCGCCTCTCCACCTTCCGCTCATACGTTCTTTGTTCCCCGAGCAGCCATGAAGGTAAACCCCCCTCGCCAATTCGTTTGTTTCGGTTTCTTCGTCTTCGCCAGCGCTTGGTTTTAGGCGGGGCATGCATTGATTGATAACGTTGTGCAGATTGCGGTGGAGGGCTGCATGCATGGAGACCTCGACAAAGTCTATGCCACCCTCTTGCATATTGAGAAGCTGCAAAATATTAAGATCGACCTTCTACTCTGCTGCGGGGATTTTCAGGTTTCCTTGCTTTTCCTTTTAATTTAGGTGTTTTTTTTATATGATCCAGTTTTGGATCGGGTGTGGTGTATGGAGGAATTGGATGCAATGTTTTCTTTTTTATTTTTATTTTTTAAAAAGAGGCTAATGATGTTTTGTAGTGATGAAATTGATAATAGTACTGATATTTTGGTAGTTATAGGAAGTTAAGGCTAGTTTTATTTTGTAATTAGTAGAGATAACTTACTCAAAAGACTGGGATTATCAATAAGTTCCCTAGGAAACATCAATAAAATTCTGTGAATAAATTGGTTGAAGGGGATAGTAGAGACTGAGTAGAGGCAGTTCTTTTGTGTACTTTAACTTCTGAATCTCTAAGAGAACTATTCATTTGTGGTGCTATTCTGTTTGAATGAGAAAGTCAATTCATTTGGGAAAAGTTGTTATTGGTGTTTAGGCTGTCAGAAACCAAAGCGATTTGAATTGTATGGCTGTGCCTGAAAAATATTTGAGCATGAAATCCTTCTGGAAGTATTATTCAGGACAAGAGGTTGCACCCATTCCGACGATATTTATTGGAGGGAACCACGAGGCATCAAATTATCTATGGGAACTGTGAGTTCCTAATTAACTCTTGTTGTCATTTTTTTTCTGTTACGGTTTTTTTTTCTTGCATTTGTTATAGTTTGATGCAACTATTAGAGTTGCCTCCGCGTGACTAAATGATCATGGGTTCCAGTTGAAGAAATGGACTATTGCAAAGTACAAAATAAGACTGCATATGGTAGACCCTACATGGTGTGGGTCCCCATGCATGCGGAAGCTCTATGCATTAGATTTCCCTTTATAGTAACGACAAAACTTGTATAAACATTTCCTTATTGTTTGAGATCTGATCTTGAAATTATGAAACTAGTCGAAATATAGTCTAGTGCTATCATTGTAGTAGGCTTAATGCTGCAAAACCTTGAAACTTACTGTTTATACCATAATTATGTGCAAGATATCATGAGGTGCTTCAAGAAAATATAGGAGTTTCATAGCCTTTGGTTGTAAGATAAAATGACAAAGATAAAATCACAAATTGTTATCTGTATGAATGAGGTGATTGTTGATCCCTATTTCGAGGACCACAATTCATTTTCAGCTTAAAACCTATACTTACAACTTCTTAAATTTCTTGGTTTATATCAATGCCATTTGCCTTGTTGTGCCACTTTTGAATTTATTAACTGCCTTGCTAGATATTATGGAGGGTGGGCGGCACCTAATATTTATTTCTTGGGTTTTGCTGGCGTAATCAAATTTGGAAACCTTCGCATTGGAGGCTTAACTGGAATATATGACCACCGAACTTATTGTTTAGGCAAGGATCTCTTTTTATTTTTGTTTTCTTTATCATATTGTATTGATGGTACATTACAAAATTGCAGTATTTAAGTGAATAATGTGAAATGAAAGTGTTGCCATTTTGTTTTTTGATGGGATTTGTGCCTTTGATTTAAATTTGAAAAGAAACCCCATCTGTGAAACAAAATCCATGATGCCACTCCAGCATATTTGAGATATGTTGGATATGATGTTTCTTCATTGATAGAGACCAATTGAAAAGCATATGTTTATAATTAACAATCCATCAAGCATGTTTATAATTAACAATTCGGATTGATATGGGATTGTAATAAAATTGTGTTTGATTAATTAACTGGCAGGACACTATGAAAGACCTCCCTATCCTGGAAATAGTCGCCGAACGGTGTATCATGTGCGTGAATTTGATGTGCACAAGCTCCTGCAAATTGAGGAAAAGATTGATATATTTCTTTCTCATGATTGGCCCCGAGGTATTACTAGCTGTGGTAACGTACAGCAACTTCTTCGTAAAAAACCTTACTTTAAGTCGGAGGTAATAATTTTTTTTGAATTCATCTCGAGTATCTGTTTGTCATTCTTAATCATTTATCCTCAAGCTGCTTTTCCGCAGTTTATTGGATTTATTGAAGTGTTGGATGATCATATTTTATGTGTTTGATGTATTTGGATGACTTGACAAAAATAACTGCTGCTTCATTTTTTGTAGATTAGCAAAGGAATATTGGGAAGTAGAGCGGCTGCACAACTGTTAGATAAGTTGAAGCCATCTTATTGGTTTTCAGCTCATCTCCATTGTAAGTTTCCGGCAGTGGTTCAGCATGGTGCTGGTGGACCCATAACAAAGTTTCTGGCTTTAGATAAATGCCTTCCTCATCGCAATTTTTTGCAGGTATCCATATGGCATATATTTACTAGTCTGAGAATATGGTGACATATGTTAACCCGCTGAGGCATTTTTAACTAATTTATTTATTTTTTATTGTGTTTAGGTTCTTGAAGTTGACTCAACCCCAGGACCTTATGAAATTCACTATGATGAAGAGTGGCTTTCAATAACCAAGAAATTGAATCCTTTTTTCCCTCTAACAAGAAAATTCATGGAGTTAATTTCCATATATCTCATTGATTTTCTTTACTTATCATTTGTCAAATTCCTTCAATTTCTTCTTGTTTTGACTTTTCTCAATTTTAATGCATATGGCATTAGGATTAATGATGGTAGTCTGGATGATTGTCGTGAATGGGTATCCGAGAAACTAAAAGATGGAAGGAATAAACCTTTTGATTTTGTACCAACAGCACCATTTCACGACCCTTCAAATCCACTCTCCCGGGATGATCCAGTTGGTATGAATTGCTTATAACTGTTTTATGTAGTGACTAGTCCTTTACCTATGTGATTTGCAATAATGTGTAATTTTGGCTTTTTGTTAACCGTATAAGAACTTACATATTTTTATGTTTATGCTTCCTTATTAGTTGTTGCTATGAAAGTCTAAATCAACTTAATCCTTATTAGTTGTTGCTATGAAAGTCTAAATCAACTTAAGTATAATCCAGTCCTATTATATAATTGGAAGTCTGGGTGTCATGTCTGAGAGTTTAGTGTAATCCTAATTGAATATAATTGGGTGCCTTATGTATTGTGTTTAGGTTTCCTACTTGCTTTTATAATTCATAAATCTAATAATGACTAAATTTTAGAAATTATTACCTGGTTTAGGATTCCTACTTACTAAAAGAATCATTGAAGTTAAAGTGGATAGAGTTTAAATCTAGTTGATTGTGTTGCCTCACATTAATAATGCTTACTGTAAATGCCCTTCGAGTGGAAGTAAGGTACACAAAGTACAGACACGAGGCACATGACAATTCTGATGGTTAGTAATACTTGAATATAATGGAGTCTGTTTTACTTGAGTTGGAATTCTTTTATGTTATTAATGGTTAATCAGAGATCATGATTCCTGCTTAAAACCTATTAGCATCAAAGTGGATAGTCTGATTTTGGTTGGTTTAGAGCTGTCATTTAGTTTAGTAATACTCTCTTTAAACTAGGGAATGGTGAACGTGTAAAAATCATAGGAGAAATGTGGCACCTTCTGGTTTAAATCCTTTGGTTATATATGTATATGTGGATATGTATTTTGTGAGGCATTACCTTTTTTGTGTCTGTTGAGTAAAACCTTCCCAAGTATATTAGTGTGGTCAAGAACTTTAAGTGCAATATTTGGCAGAACATTCATCTTGGCCTTCTCAGTTAATCTTTTTAGGAAAAGGCTTGTTATCTACCTCACAAATTACGGCTTTCAAGAGTAGAAGCAATAAAGGATTATACTTAAAATGTTTATGACTCATGAATTTTTTGATTAGCTAAGTTTGCATCATAAGTGACAAGATCATTAACATTAATTGTCTCAGATAGCATTTCCCACCACTTTGATTTAGGTCTTTGGACCTATATATAATTGGTTAGACCAAGCTTTTCATTTATTTTTTTGTAATGATGGTTACTCTAACTATGTTTATATTGTGTTTGTTTTCGATCAAGCATACTGTCAACCTATTTTTTCAGTTGATCAAGTGCAACTGATAATGTTTTTCAGTTGATCAAACGTTAATAAGTTTGATTTTCTGAATGCTGTGTTTCTGCATTTGCCATATGCATTTTGATTTTTGTAATGTTACTTATGTGCAGGAATCTATAGGAATCGCCAAACTGAGTTGCTATTGGAGTTTCTAGAACTGCCTTATCTACTGGATAGGAGTCCTAATCAAGGTATAAAATTATGTAAGGTTTTGGCGTAGGCAGATAGGATATGCTAATATTTATTGTCCTTGCTGGTATAGTATGATTTCTAAAACCACAGGCATACCATTATATTGGGGAGAGGGAGAGGAAGAGGGAGAGGGGGAGGGGTGAGGGGGTGGTGTGGCTGGCTCACGTGGAGCCTTGCATATGAAAGGAATTTATATTTATCCTTCTGTAGTTCTGTTTTACATGATTGTATTAGTATCGGTCACGAATTTATTTGTACAACTGCTACACTGTTGAAGAGCACACAACCTTGTGCACCTGTTAGTGATTTTTGTTCACTTGGTGGTTTTACTTTTACAGTTAGGAGAGAGTGAAAAGATCTTTCTGCAGATCAGTTTCTGTATTTATATTATAGTTTCATAAATTTCATTCTCTACCATCGTCAAATCGTTGTGTAGAAGTATAAGTTGTATTTTAATATTTTTTTATTTATCTGTAAATCGGTGCACAGAATCTACTTGCTTGGAGTATATGTCATTTTGTTAACATATAAACTCAATTTTTTATTTTGCAGTAAACGCTGGTCCAGCAGAACATAATAGTGAGTACATAGATATAGATAATATTGAAGACAGCGACGACGAGGATGAAAATGGCAAAACTGAAGGTTTGCAATCTGTTCCAGATAATTGATCGTGGAAGTCTTTGCATTTTATTCATTTAATTTTCTTTTAGTTTATGTGTCTGTACAGTGCATGTGTTGTTTATTCATATTGTTGTAGAGGGTTTCTGGTAAGATTGCTTATCAGGCCATTTATACAGGGAATCCAAAAATTTAAGATGCATCATCAAGAATGAGAGACTTATGAAGGGGAGCATTTTGTTTACATTGTATTAGTATCGGTCACAAATTTATTTGTACAACTGCTACACTGTTGAAGAGCACCCAAACTTGTGCACCTGTTAGTGATTCTTTGTTCACTTGGGGGTTTTACTTTTACAGTTAGGAGAGAGTGAAAAGATCTTTCTACAGATCAGTTTCTGTATTTATATTATAGTTTTATAAATTTCATTTTCTACTGTCATCAAATCATTGTGTAGAAGAATAAGTTGTATTTTAATATTTTTTATTTATCTGTAAAACGGTGCACAGAATCTACTTGCTTGGAGTATATGTAATTTTGTTAACATATAAACTGAATTTTTTATTTTGCAGTAAATGCTGTTCCGGCAGAGCATAATAGTGAGTACATAGATATAGATAATATTGAAGACGGCGACGACAAGGATGAAAATGGCGAAACTGAAGGTTTGCAATCTGATCCAGATAATTGATTGTGGAAGTCTTTGCATGTTATTTATTTAATTTTCTTTTAGTTTATGTGCCTGTACAGTGCATGTGTTGTTTATTCATATTGTTGTTGGTTTCTGGTAAGACTGCTCATCAGGCCTTTTATACAGGGAATCCAAAAATTTAAGATGCATCATCAGGAATGAGAGCCTCTTATGAAGGGGAGCATTTTGTTTACATTGCATTAGTTGTATCTAGGGGTGTAAAGGATTTGAGTAGAGGCAAGCATTACTTTACTTTGTTCATATTCCGCATGTTTTGCGCATACTTGGAATTGTTTTGTTTGTGTTGTTTCTAACCCGGTTAGTTTTTGAAATGAAATTTGCGCGCTCATCTTGAGCGGCTTTAAAAGTCATGCTAATAATTAGTTTGTTTTTTATTCAATTCATACCGAGTCGAGCTGAGATTTTGGTGGTTCACAAAGTTCAATATTTTTCAATCTATTTAGTAAAAGTGGTGTTTTTTATATTTTATATGACTCCAACGGCACGATCTGTATAATACATATTAGTAATTAGATACTTTGTGGAGTTCGGATTATCAGATGCATCTAGTTTAAGTTTTGAGCTGACATAAGTTGATCATTGTGTTCAAGCTTCTTTTGTTATTAAGTTGCCAATTCTGCTAAGCTGCTAATTTTATTTATTTATATTTTTTATAAATTTTATTTAGTATTTGGTTGAGCTTTAAAATAGCAAGCTTCATTTGTTTGAACTCAAACAATGACCTAGAATTTAAGTCAAACAAATTAAGTAAATATTATTTGTTCGTAAATTCACTTGGTTTGATTAAACTTTTTTATATCCCCGTTGTGAAGATTATTTTTCTATCATGCCCGGAGTGTAATATTTTTAAAATTTTGTTGCAGATTTCAAAGATATATGCAAACTATATGTGTATATTTGTTCCATATGACCCCATTTAAACATTGTTAAGAGTTACCAAATGACCCCATCTAATCCTAGATGTAAATGGCCTTATATGTGGTAATCAGTTTTTGGTGCAATTGTTGCCATGGTTACATTTGAGTTCGGTTTATGCGGTGAAATCACTATTGCCATGCATGTTTATAACTCGGAGATAGTATTTCTTAACTTCGTCGGTGCTTGTGCATTGTTAGTTTTAAGTCCGGATAAAGAAAGAGGACGACTTTAGGAATAACATTTGGCCGTCAAATGTTTATTTTTTGTAATCACATGAATTTTAGTTTATGGTTTATATGGTTGCGTTGAAATTGTACGAAAAAAAAATTGTGAAAATTGGTGGTCATAAATTTTTTGGTGTTTGTATTTCTTGGAATTTAGTTAAATGAAATTTTAATTCCAGTCAAAGTATGTTTATGAAATTTTTTTACAAATTAATATATTTTTATGAAAAACAAAAGAAATTGAGGAAAATTTTAAAACATTTTATTCAAACAAACCTTTAGAAAGAAGAAATCCTTCCCCACCAAAAAGATAGGCTCATTTTTCCATGTACCATACTTTGGACCTCTATTATTTCATCTCTTTGACGTGGGCAAAAGCATTGCTTGAAATGGAAGATCAACGCTTGGGGGTTATTAGTTATAGAAAGCTATCACATTCTAATTTGACCGACCAAGACATAAAATGTCAAACCCATTGAGCAAAGCAGTCACATCAAACACTTGTTGAAACATCAAATGTCAAAGCGCTAGTGAAATTTTTTAAGTGATTCTTTTCCTTTGTCTTCTCTTTAATCAGAGAAACAAAACTGCACTTAGTGGTGGTGATCACCCTTTCTTGTGGAAGATATTCATTCACTAAACCCGTTGTCCATCTGTTTAGCATTCACAGGAGAATCTCCTCTTCACTTTTCCATTAAATTAGCTTGGCTCTGACTGATGATTTTCAAGCTTAGTGGATGGTCCTCATATAAGTTAGTAGCAAAATATATAGCATTTGCCAACATGATTGCATGGTAGTTTAGGATATCAAGTAGGTCATCACTTGCAAATTAGAGAAAAGTGAAAAGAAAGCTTAGGTATAAAATGCAGAGGGGCCTGCATGGCAACACACACATATACATATATCATATATTTGAGTATGAAAGGGTAGAAGGTGTTAGCACTCATTTTTGTCAACAAGGAGATCAAAAGAAGAAGTGGGTCAAACTCCAAATGTTCTATATATAATTCTCTATCTGAATAAAAGGTGTCGGTTCTTCATTTACACCCCAATCAAAAACCACTAAGAACAGGAGCATAAATTGGAGATGTACATTTATTGACGAGGGTCCATGAAATAGCGTCAGAGAAGGCCAGTTTGGTACACAAAACAGTGAAATATACCTCTGGTACATGTTGCATGGCCAGGCATCCAATTGAGCCCAACATAGCACAAAATGTGATAGGACCCACTTGTCCAATGCATCAAAAAGTGGTTCCTGGGACCAGCGTCAACTTTAGGGCCTGTATAGAAAGGAAAATAAAATTGGTAATCAGTAATCCAAGTTGGACTGTTTGGCACAAAGTGTCTGTATTTCCTGAAGGAGAAGGTTTGCCAATTTCTTTTTTGCATTTGAGGTTGAATCCCATGATGGCCACCTCCATTTCCATGGCTCTCTTGGGCTATGGTTGTCCATGTATGTTTTTATATATACTGTATGGTGTGCGGAGGTTGAAGATAAGAACCCAAATAGTCTAAGTTTGATAAGACATTCATAGGGTTGGACAAAACCTTATGCTCAGTCGGTTTTGGTACTTGTGAATTTTTTTTTTTATAACATACCTTTGCCTCTCATCTGGCCAATCCTGTCTCTTGCCCCATCCATTGCTTCCTCACTATGCGCATAAGACACTTTCCCAACTTAGTGCTACAAAGTGGATTATATATAACTAAGATGCCCGTGTAACAAAGATAAAAAGTATGCAAGTAAAAATCTTAGTGCTAGAAAGTGGCTTTGATGTGTGCCATGTGTTGAGAAGAAAGGACTTGGCTTACCTTAACTCCACTTATTCCAATTGAAAAATGAGTGAAATGCAATCTTGTCAAAGAGATGGCATTAGTTTATTTGGCGCCCATTTGCACAAATAGTGCTGTGATGGGTGGAGCTCAGACAGAAGTGAGGGGTTGGTGAAGAAATTAGGAGTGTAAGGGATCCATTGGTGGGTCTTGCATACATTCTATGGTAGTATGAAAGTATTGTTTTAATAGTTCTTTTGTCCTGGAGGAATTGACTTGTAGCTTATGCCTTGTGTCCCACATGGGAGAATTCATAGTTTTGCTGGGAGTTTTATAAGTTTTATCAAAAGAATTATTAATGTTGGACCCAATTTCTCCACCGCCCCATATTGAACAAATATATTATGAAGGCTTTAAAAATTAAAACATATATTATAAGGCTCGTGGAAAAGAATTGTTAAAAACATTTTGGAGATGACCCATATCAGTTTTTTAACAGCAGCTGCCAATGGTGAGCCACTTGCCTTAAGCTTGTTGGATTAATTGCCGGCTAAAAATGTATTCTTAAAGAAAGTATTGGGTTGAAAGGGAAGATGATGAAGATTTATTAGACTGTGTTTTTTGTTTATTTTAATCTGAAACAAGCTTTGGGATCTTTTATCATAGTTGCTAGAAGATGCATTGCAATGGACATTTTCACCATAGTGTTGGGAATTATAAATTAGTAAATAAAATGCAGTTGCATGAGGTTAAAACTGATTAAGTTCAAATGATCTTACATAATTAGCATTTTAAGTCTTATGATCTCTTTCTAGTAATGTGTTAGCTCAAACATAACATTAGGATACCAAAAAGAAGTAAAAAGGAAATTAAAGTAGTATACTACAAACTAAGTAGGAATTCATGCAAAAAGTACATTTTTTATTTTAATAAATTTTCATCAAAGCAGCATAATCACATAAGTTTTTATTTAAAATATTTATATTTATCTATGTGATGAAACTGTAAAAGTTTTAATGGAATTTTTTTTTACAAAAGGACTAGAAAAAGGTAAGGAATCAGAAACAGCTTGTAATATAATCAGGATCCTTATTTAATTCCATTACATTAAAGCATTAAAGTTTTATTTGATTTTATAGTTCATTATTTCTTTTTTATCACCCCCCCCCACAGATTTATAATAAATACGAGATATATTTAATTTAATCAAGTCGAATTGGGTTTAACCATATTTTAAAATTATAAATAAAATATTTCATTAAATATTAAAAATATAATTTTATCATCAATATTTTATTAAATATTGGTTACAATGTCGTAATTTTGAACAAAAATAAAATATTTTTTGTGAAAAATTATATTAAAAAATTTAATATGGATTAAAATAATATAAAAATTTAAACCCAATAAAAATTGGAAAGTAGTATAATTATATGGGTTAGAATCGAGTGATATAATATGGTATTTAAATTATGGTTCAAAGCAATACATCAGAAAGAATTTTATAGAGATCACTTGAGCAGAAGAACATTGCATAAAGAAAAAAAAGAGAGAATGGCTTATAAAAAGAAACAGAAAAAAAAAAACCTAACTTTTTTTTTCAATGCACACAAATATGTGCTTTGCTTGATGTTCATGACCTCCAATTCTTTAACTGCCATCTGCAAAATCATATTATTCAGTGTTGCACTGTCCTAATACTGGTACACATGATCAGATGAAGAGAAGCAGTGAAAAAGGTGAGTAGGGGAAAGTGTACTTTGCCTTTTAAGTTCTTTCCCCTCCCCTTAGAAAAACACTGCTCCAAGTTATTGTCATCTGAGAGAAGTAGACAAACAATGATGACAGGATTTTGTTGCTTCAGAAGGGGACCCTCCCCCCAAACAACACTCTTCTCTCATCCATGTCCCGCCCAAGATGAATAGGGCCAGCTTTCTCCATCACTATCCATCTGCTGGGGAGATGACCAACAGCTGTTCTTGATGCTAACTCCCCCCACAAAGCTACAAGGATTAAAAGTGGATGTTGGCTTAATGTAGCAGCTTATTTTTTTCTTCTTCTTATTTTTTCACCTGATACCCCAACAACAAGGGAAAAAATTTTAGCCACACTTTTTTACCATAGTTGTTTGTACAATGCCAATCTCAAGATAAAGGAGGTGGGCACTGTAAAAAAATACACACAATTATCAAAATTTTGTTGTTTGTAATTACATGGATCATAATTTAAGATTTATGCAACTGATACTATCATTAAAAGAAGAGAATTTTTATAATACTATCTTTAAAAGCTCGTACAAGGAATATGGTTAAAATCCTAGGAGGTGGTTCCTTTTGGAATTCATTTTCATTTAAAAGAGAAAGATAAAAGTGTGACATTGCTTCTATTCATTGAAAGCTCATTCATTGGCAATTTGTTGGGTGTTTTATTTGTCAATAACTGCATACTTTTCAAAAGTGTCGGCAAAAAGATGTAGGGTGTTTGCACACAAAATCTTTCATATAACCAGTTTAAATTATTAGCCAAATCATTTCAAATTGATTGAAATAAAGGAATTAAAACAAAGAAGATTATTACAGTAGTAGACAAATCACCTCTCCATCCTTGTAACAACCGACAGCTTAGTTTTTTGAAGATATTCTTCTCTCCTGTCTCCCAGTTCTCTTTCTTCTCTATCTTTCAACAACGTGTGTCTCTCACAGCATAGAGTACAGTTGGCAAATTATTTTTGTGGACTCTTTTATGTCACGGGTTTTCACCAAAACTGAAGTATATGGATGTAAGAGAATAATATGTTATGGTCAACTAAATTAGTTTCTTATTGTCAAGATACCCATCTTATAATTATTTGTAATTAGTAAGTGATAAACTATTTTGACAAATGTAATTTAGAGATTTTAACAATAAATTGGTTTCGTGCTTGAAGGTAAGATATTTCTCAAACGAAGGGAGAGGTTTGGGAATAGTTAAATTATAAAAAATGTAGATTTATTTTGTTGTTGAACTGTTAATTTTTAATTTGATACAGTGATACGGGATAAATAACTAGTGTCATTTTATTGTAATATCAATAGTGCATTACAAATTTAATCAGCATATCAGAGTAATTATGGATATCAAATACCTATTCTGGTGTGGTAAGAGTAGGGAAACGGCACCAATCCATCCCGAACTTAGTGGTTGAACGGTCCACTTTGATGCTTTTAATATGGAATCATAAGACTTAATCATAGGACATACTTATAAATTTAATAGCAATTTTACATTTGGTGATTTGTCCATGAGGATTTTTTTTTTTTTGCCATACCACTCTAAATTATGAGAGTGATGTTTTTTTTTTCTCAGAAAAACAATGCAAAAATACTGAAATAAATTATTTTCATGCAATGCATGCCTCCTTTCCTACCTACTTGTATCATCTAAATAAATAGATAGAAAAAGCAGGGGGGGGGGGGCAAAAAAACACGTCTAGAAAAGGGAGGCAAGGGGATGGATGGACGGATACAAATACAGGAATTTGTCTCCAGAATCACCACCAATGACCAGCAGTTCCCCCCTCAAATCAAAAGACATAACATACACACTCTACTTGTTAACAACAAGGTCGATGATCTGATCCCCGCCATAAATGAGACCACCCAATACCCAAAAACAAATCATAGAGTAGCAGCAGCAGCAGTACCACTAGCAGCAGTGGTAGTAGTAGTAAGGGGAAGAGGAGGAGGAGGAGAAGCAGGAAGAAGAAGAAGCAGTTCTTCACCACTGACGCACAACACCTCCTCCAAGTTTGCCGCCTTGTTGTTGATGTCCTCATCACCATTATTATCAATGCTAATGCAAGAATTAGCTTTGGTCAGGTTCATGGCTCTCTCCACCTGAGCCGACCAGTCGGTGGTGCTCACCACGTAGAGCATCATGGCGGCGCAGCAGGCCTGCGCTGCCACCAGGCCCAGCCAGAGCCCGGCGAAGCCCATGCCGGCGGCGAACCCCATGGCCACCGCCACGGGCATGCCCACCAGGTAGAAGGAGCCGAGGTTGATGTTGGCGCCGGTGGCCGGCCGGGCGCTGCCCCGGAGCACACCGCACCCGGCCGTCTGCGGGCAGTTCCCGAGCTCGCACACGCCGGCGATCGGCAGAGCCGCCGCCGTCAGATCCAGTATCTCCTGGTCTGCTGTGAACAGCCGCCCCCACCTGTGCCGCACCGCTGCCGTGAACCCCGCCGCAGCCAGCCCCAGCGCCGCTGCGCCGGCCAGCGCCACCGCAGCCGCAATGCGTGCCTTCCCCGCCCGCCCGGCTCCCAGCTCGTTCCCGACCCGGGTGGACACGGCCAGACCCAGCGCCGAGGGGAACACGTACACCAGCGACGTGGTCTGTATCAATATCCCCATCGACGCAATGGCGGCCTTAGGGTTGGCCAACAGGCCGCACAGCACTATCATGAGCTCGTACCACCACCACTCCAGGCACACCGACGCGCAGGTCGGCACGGCGAGCTTGAGCAGCGCCGACCACCCTCGCAAGCAGTCGGCGCTCGGCATCACCCACGAGTCTTTATACACTCCCGAGAAGAAGACGAATCCGGCCAAGAGCAGAAAGAGGTTGAAGTTGGTCCAGACCATGGCGATGGCCACCCCGGCAACCCCCATTTGGAGATAGACGACGAGAAAGAAGTTGATGGGAACATGCAAGAGCACAGAGAGGGCAGAGCAGTAGGTTAATGGTAAGGTGATGCTCTGGGTTCGGAGGTAGATTCGGAGGGGGTGGAGGAGGGAAAGGAAGAGGAGGTCGGGTAAGGAGACGAGGGTGAAGAGCTGGGCGACGCCGGCGATCTCTCGGTCCTGGCCGCACCAGAGAAGGATCCTGCCCATGTTGAGCCAGAGGAGGGAGATGGGGAGGGAGGCGGTGAGGAGGAGGAGGACGGTGCGTTGTAGGGTGAGGCCGAGGGTCTTCCACTGCCGAGCTCCGAACGCTTGGCCGCAGATTGGCTCCATGCCCATGGCCAGCCCGGAGAGGATGGAGTAGCCGGTGATGTTGGAGAAGCCGATGGACAGCGAGCCGCCGGCGAGCTCCAGCTCACCCAGGTGGCCTAGGAAGAGCATCGAGATCATGGCCCTGGAGTAGAGGAGGAGGCCGGTAAGCGCCGTCGGCCCGGCGATCGTCCCCATCACTCTCACCTCCTCCACCACCTTCAATGGTTTTCACACACACATGCACATATTATACACATACTTACTTACATGCAAAATATATGTATATATACTATACTATACGAGTGTACTCCTGACACTACTACTACTATTGTACAATATATATGTGCGATATAGAGGTTATAAAAACTTCTAACTCATATCTATGTATGTGTTTACCTCGGAGGGGGTTGGCCATCGATGGAGCTCTTCGGCATCAAGGTGGATATTGGCTTTGTTGGTGGAGGAGCGGTGGTGGGAGTTCTTCAAAGGAAGGTAAGAAGCAGAGCAGGTTGTGTTGTTGCACATTTTTTTCTTCCTTCTATTCACTACTACTTCTGCTACCCGATGAATGTCTGTCTGCTTCAATCGGATTAACAACAAGCTTTGGTTGGTATAGTTTTTTGTTTTTGTGGGTATTGGGTGTTTGTAGAAGCAAGAATGGAGCTTGGAAATGGTTGTCTTTGAAGTGGAAGGGGAGGGGGTATTTATAATGTAAATACTATGGGGGAGGAGTACTTTTCTGAGGCTCATGCACACAGGTGTCGAACCGCAGAATATGAAAGAGACGGCGAAGGAG
>JAVDBV010000238.1:0-14532 GCA_032619315.1 Piper longum
CCAGTGGCCAGACTCCTCCGACCGTCACCGCCATCACCTTCCCCGTCGTCTCCTCTATCGATCCCGACCGGCGGTCACCCCAGCCACGCCGCCGTCGGCTTTCTCCGGCGACGGGCACCGCCGCCCTCCGCCCGACGGGACGAAATTCGACGGGATCTAACTGCCCCCCAACTGAATCCAGCTAAGAGGCAATAACATCTTACCACACCAAGCCCAATGTAGCACCCTGCAGTTGGATCTGCCCCCATCAATATTTTCTTCTTTTTTTAATAGAATTGACCAAAGCCCCGTTTATAATTACCCTAAAAAAGATAACTTGAGTCATGGCTCAAGTTATTTTTTCCTATATGTATATATGCACACAAAAATAATAAAGAGCAAACTTTTTTTAAATCATGGTAGTCAATTTATTATCTAACGGTGTACATTACAAAGATGTGGTTGGGTAATGAAAAGTTCTATCAATAACTACCCATGTGATCCACTAAAAGAAAAATCAACGATCATAATTAAAATTCACAAAATTCACATAAAATTTGACACCCTAATGTTTGTGTTTGTGTGCGTCTGTGCGCGCATAAAACAAACCCAACCCAATTTCTATAACAGAAAATTTCTATAAAATAATGGGTTGGTCATCCCATGGTATCTTGGGTAGGTGTTATGCAACAAATTCGGTTTGGCCGATAGCCAGTGTCATCTTTTTTTTACGGAGTTGAGTAAAAGATAATTTTCCCTTCAAAACAAAAAGAAAATTACACAAACTAGATACGCAACTGGTCATGACAAATTTTACAAAACTTGATTAAAAATATTTGAATACAAATGAAGCAAGCTTCGTAACCATAAAAACTTTACTACATGAGATCCGGTATGGCTACTAATAATTTCCATAAATTAAGGCTTCCACAGTTTCATGGTGCAATCTTCAGCATAAGTCGCAACTAAATTACGATGAGGATGATGTGTGATGCCTATCACATCCTTGTCATGAACCTGCAGGAAAATCACACAATTACACAGTAGAACCATGATTATAAGGCATGCTTTCTTGTGATAAGTCCCAAATAAAAAATGACTAGGTAGTTCCGCCACGAGCCAAAAAAAAAAGCCAGTGCATGCACCAGGACAATTTGACAACAGTAATTTTCCATGGTAACCGGGAAATAGCTACAACAAAGAGCATTTAAAGTAGAGCAAATATCATTTAACCACCGTGGAAAAGTCAAATTCATCACTTAGCCCCTTGGACTAAGTGAAATCATCACTTATCCCACCTCCTTCCAAAATAAACATCACTTAACCCCCTCAAAACTAATATAGTTAAACAATCAAACTTGCATCTGGCTAATGTATGATGTGACAATGTTATATTAAAAAATAAAATTAATTAAATCAAGTTAAAATATAAAAAAGAGATTATGTTTTTTATTTCATATTTTATTTATTTTTAATTAAATTTAGTATTATTAAATTTTATTTTCTTGTGTGATATTTTCATATCATCCATTAATCGATTGCAAGTGTCATTCTCACTTATGGTGAATGTCTAACAATGTTGGCTTTGAGTGAGATTAGGTGATGTTTTTTTAAAGGGAGGACTAATTGATGAATCGACTAATTAGTATAAGGTGGTTAAGTGAAATTTGATATCACAAGTCAATGGCATGAATTTTAAAGGGGGACACAGACGTGTAACTGCCAGTGTCGACGGCACATATCGCGCAGGCTAGCTGCCGATACCAATGTGCCGGTGACATATCACGATACGGCAATCCTTGACTGCCACATCAATTGAGCACTTTCTAGTCATGCAGCCTCTTCTTTCTCGAGTGTTGGTCAAAAGTTCTCAATTTTTGTGAGAAGTACAGCAAAGCATTATCAGAGTAAATGAAGGAATAAAAAAGAACCGGAATTAGAAACAGAAGTCGAAGGAAGAAAACGCCTACCTTCATTAAATGCTCGAGTTTACCAGACTGGTAGCTGAAGCAGTATAAATTCCTCAAGAAGGCAATAATTTTTGACAAGTCAGAATGGATACAAGGCATACAATTTACAAGACCAATAATATTCAGGACAAAAATAGATCAAATTTTAATTTATTTATCCCAACATACTCCAAAAGAAGAACTAGCAAAATAAACAAATATATAGAGTTCCAGAACAGAAAACATGATACAGAACGCTTAGCTGACTTCTAATTACACCATTTTATTTACTTCAAGTTATTATTATATTATATTGAATAATTAATATACGAAAAGTCAAGTTCCCTGGCACTTCCTCGGCACTTTATTTATTATAAATTTATAATGCTACACTAAAATCATTAATGCAAATATAAAACAGTTTCTGGAAAAACAAAAGAAAACAGTGTTTAAACTGTCTTTGTACTAGTTCAATTTAAAATGAGGTTAAGAAGTAAATATCACATACCTATCCTCACCAATGCAGTATATCCAATCTCCTTTGGGTGAAATGCACGCAGCAACAAAATCGCCACCTTCACGTTTACCAGACGAAAAGCTCTTTACAACCTGCAAATCAGCTCTTGTCAAGGGTAAAAATCTCATATACCTAGAGGATAAGCAGGTTCCAACAAATTGTTGTCCTTGGGAGTGTAAGCGCTATTTAAACACAGACAACAAATCTGATCCAAGTCTAAAACATTGGTGCTGTTTTGATCTTTCACAACCATCATATAATGATGAAGCCGCACATAGTGTCAGAATATGGGCAATATCAAAATCATGTTCAGTGACAACGCCTTATAAAAAAATATAGTGTGGTAGTGCTGCAATGACTAACTGTTCAAAATCATAAAATAAGCAGAAGCAATTAGTCAGCTATATAAGTACCTGCCCTTGCTGGGTCATGAGGTATGTGGAAGATGTCTTGTTGCAAACAATTATGTGATCCGTATTTTTGGGGAAGAGATGAACAGAATTCACGGATGCATCACCTCCCTAAACATGAGCCCAAATAATGAAAATGTTAAATTGACTTTAAATAATTGAATCAAACATGAAATGAAAGATCGTGTATATGAATTACCCGTAAAGGAGGTGGTGGCTTGAATGTCTGCAAGCATTCTGTAGTCTTTGTATCCCATACCTGAGAAAAGAAATAAATTATCTTCTGTTTTGCATCAAAGCTTCTCTCCACTATGAATTTTACACAACCAAAGAAAATTAGTAATAAACTCGACCTTTACAGTGCAGTCACTAGAAGCAGTAATTACACGATTCCCATCACTTGTAAAAATTGCCCTGTTGACATATGAAGAATGTCCTCGAAATTCCTTCAACAGCTTCCCTGATTTGAGACCATGAATCCTGTCATACATCAACAGAACTTTACCAGGTTAAAGAAAAATATCAAACATAAATTTCTAGTTACAATCAATACTACCATTAAAAATTGAGAAAACCAGAGACAACTGAAGCAGGTAAAAGCTGTCTTTTACTTCAACATAAAAACTGATAGAACTTATGAATGATCCACATCTAACTTACAAGAAAATAACTGTCAAAATCCAATACTATTGCACATAAATAACCGAACTTGCAAATACACACACAAAATTTATCCTTGAAATAAAAAATGAGGACGATTAAAGCCTAATAAGTTTAAGCAACTAGGCATTTAACAATACTGATCCATGTCATAAGACTCAAAACATTTGGTAGACCTCTGAACATGTACCAATGAAATTTAACACCACTAACAATCATCATGCTTTCGAGTTTCAATTATGTGTACTTTTAGGGGCAGTCACAGAAAAATGGCTTTTCATAAGTCATGGCTTCATCATTTTTATGCCTTAAACTAGGCACGGGTCAGCAGAACAAAGCTTGGATTATAAATTGTTGGTTTTCTCATATAAACGAAACAGAAAACAAAACAAAACAAAAACAAAAACTGACGAGTTTAGGTTGGACATCCTTATTGAGAAAACCATTTGTAAAAAATAACATGAAGATTTACCATCATCATGGTCATATAATTCTCTAAATATGCTCAGGCATCAAGATATAATTGCTTGAGATAATGGTTTTCTGAAGTGAGATGGTATCAGAAGGTCATATGACTTTTATTAAATTCAATATGATATACAAAGGCAACATGGTGCAATACTAGGCATTTAGAGTATTTGATGAAATTTGAGTTCAACAGGTCAGGATTAGTAGATTAAACATGAATGGCTTTTTTGTAAATTTTCTTGTTAAATAGATATGTTCTGTATTTAATTTCAGTGTATACATAAAATATTACTATCAACAAAATCTTATAGAAATTGTAACTGCAACACTAAACTGCCATACAATCGTTTAGTTTGTTGGTGACAAAAAGAAAGGTTTCAGGAACACACCGTGCAGTACTATCAAAGGATGTACTCAAGATCTGGGTCCCATCTCTTGAGAAGACAAGACTTGTTACTCCTTGTGAATGAGCGCGCTCGAGTCTGCGTAAGCATTGCCCTGTCCTCACACGCCAAACCTGCAAAGGTAACCACAAAATATTCAATTTCAACATAACTTAATTGGTAAATGTCGACACATAATAGCACCATCCAGAACTTCCATGTGTTAACATTAACAGTAGCTGGAAAGGAAAAATAGAGAGCATTGATTATTAGCTTCACACAGAGCTACCTCAACACTTGCTAGATAAAAATTATCTGAGGATGGCAAATGCCAAGTGAAAATAAATGAGGCAATGCACAAAATGAGACATCCTACTTTATTCAGTGGCAGAGGTAAAGGAATTACCTTAATTTTTCCATCCTGAGATCCTGAAGCAAGCATTTCTGAGTCCCGACTAAAATCCACACAAAGCACAGCATCTTCATGCATCATAAAAGCATCCTACAAATTACCAAAATAATTCAACCCAACAAAATTAGATCAAATTATCTTAAAACAACTCTTTCCAAGAGTTTATGATTGATAGAGAAACAGACAAAGAAAGGCAAATAACTTACATCAGCTTGGTACTGCAGGTCCTTTTTTAGTTTTCCACTAATATGGTCCCAGACCTGGAGATGAACCCCACAGTGAAACATAAAATTATACACTGTAGTCCTTAAAAAGGGTAATGGTTTTCATTAAGCATACCTCAATGAAACCATCAACAGAACATGAGACAAGGATCTGGCCATCTGGAGAGAAGCAAGCAGATTCCGGATGAGTTTTGCTCCCAAACTGCATATTTATGTCAATCATCAGATTGGAAGTCCAAAACATTGTAGAAAATGATCATGAAAGGCTTCTTACCTTTATTGTGTGCCCAAGGGTTGTAGGATACATATCGTCTTCATCCTGCTTCATAGCAGCTGTCCCTCTGAAAAGGTCAAACTGTGTACCAGGAGGTAACAATCCTGGGCCATGTGAAAACAATAAGTAACAACACCATTATTAGCTTTAAAGCCACAAAACAATTCATAAAGTGTTACCTTGATGCTGCTGCCACTTTAAGGCCTGTCCAATAAGAGCCATCAATCGTGATGGAGGTACCACAGAAACTTCAGCAGCTATCGCTGTAAAATAGCATTAAAGAAGTGAAGACAACCACCAAAAAAAGAGGAAGAAAACAAAAGAAAAAAGATGATCACTTGCCACTGCTAAAACACTAATGCAACATGCAACTAGACAAAGGTAAAATTTGAGACTTGACAGCAGAGGAAACTACATAAGACCAGCTCAAGTTCATATAGTCAGTTTAGGAATCCAAACAACACAACACATCAAAACTTTCACCTCTCCTTGAGCAGCATTGTTAGTAAGTGACAGCGAAGTAAGTGTATACACTAGCACACAAAACATATGAGAGAATTCTTCACGTCAAAAAGTAGAATTCATCCATTCAGAAAAGCATTTCTAAATAATGCCAGGGATATAATCACCTTGAGCAATTTGCGCACGGCGCTTCTCCTTAGACGCTTCTTGATAAGCCTGTCCATGCATGCCCTCAACGATGTCAGAAGAATACAACATTTCATTCACAAGATGCCAAAATATCTAGTGCAATGTGAAATTGGCAGAAAGGTAAAGCTTTTACAAATACAAGAGAAACATTTGCAAGCTATAACAACCCGTCAACATTATGAAAACTATGGACAAAAGTGGATAATATAAGAATAAAAAGCAAAAAGGATAATTCTTCTACTCCAAGAGTGAATAGTCACTTATTCATTTGTTACAGACTTAAATGATGCCAAAACTTCCGTCAAAACTTGATCCGGTTCTTGTCCGATATTTACTATACTCTCAATCAAATTAAGTCATGTAATCTCCTTATTCATGATGACCTTCACATGAATATATCACCCAGTAATAAAATAATTGATGTGATTGAACTTTTGTTGAACTCATTTTCATCAATCAGAAAATTTCTCATTAAAAAAAAAAAGAAGGAAAATAAAACTAAAGAACTGAATGGTTTTTCATCTGTCTAGTTCTACCATCAGACCAAAAATAATTTGATACATCTCAGAATGTTGTTTAATCCTTGTACAAACGGCCAAGAAGCTACAATATATGATAAATACCAGTACAGGTACATGGTTATGATGAGAGCTTGAATTATGAATTTTTCACAATAGAATAAAATTTAAAGCAGTCAAAACATGCAAAATAACTATGTATATAGTTGATATAACTTGGATCATATTGAAATGTGATCCAAACATAGAAGTAACGAAGTAAACAATAAATAACACTAAAACTAAAACGAAGAAAACATAGAACTAGAAAAGAAATTTTCTTGATTCAACTCACTGTATATATTTGCTCTAGGTATTATATGTATTTATAGAGAAAATTAAAAAACTAATATAAGATATAAATCTTGTGGAAACTTAAAAACTCATATATGATATAAATCTCTAATAGAAATCATCTACATAAGACTTATTACTCTAGTAGGAAAACAACTAAATAAGACTCCAACGACTATTAGTAAATCAACTAATGAAGTTTCATACTTAAATATAAAACTCATGAAATAAATATCCTAATATTCCTAGGATGCACTGCATCAAAATTCCATCAGCAATTGGCCACAAGGTTAATAACTACATGCATATAAAATCAACTTACTAATAAGCTTAACTTATAAGCGTAGGGTACTTACAACCCAAATAACAGCAATAATAATTACTGCACTGATAAATGCAATAGAATGCATACCTGTGGAACATCATTTCTAAAATCACTTAAACCTACATCATATATCCATGACAATAAACTTTACTTATATTAAAAAAATTAATGATTTTTAATATAATGTGTAAAAATAAATTAATGCCAGTCAAATATCTAAGCAGAGACATGAGAGAAAACCAGAAATTATATTAAATAGGTAACAAACTGATAGGTGACCAACCTCATGTGGATCAAAATAAGTTCGCACTAGAAGATGTTCAAGTCGCAGATATCTTTCGGGCTGCTCCTGTTTCATGACACCCATTGCTTGAGTTTGTCGTAAGATGGCACGGGCAGTATCCAACTCTCGAAGTTCAATCATTTCTAGGACAATCTGTAACACAAGAAAATTGCATAATTTCAGAAATTTATAGAAAACACCACACGTGAAAACCTGGCATGTGGAAGTATGGAAAACGACGAAAAAATGAATTGTAGTGAGATGCTTTTGCAATGAAACAAATCAGAAACAAGAAAGCCTCATAGATAAACTAACTAGTTTTGGCTGATGTCATCCATACTCTAAAAGTCAAGAGGCTCAACCGTTTGTAACAAGAAATATCATGAATACCTCGAAATACATTTTACATTGAACTAAAGTAACATAAATACGAATTGGGAGAGCTAAAAAGAAGATGCTGAAAACAAAATAAGAGAAATGCTAATAAAGGTAAAAAGGAAGAACATTAGTGTATACCTGCTCATACAAATCTTCTAACTTCTTCCTTGGAAGTTTAAGCTGTGCAACTTGGGGGAGTACTGCATCCCACCGCCCACTGTTGATGTCTGCCACAAAGGTCTCAAGGCTATCTACAGTATTTAGGGAAACCTGGCACTCGCTCTGTAACATCTGAAATGTTTGGTGCAAAGAGTTTTCTTTGCAGAACTGGAGAACAATCTTAATAACACTGCACAAAAGTGTAATTCTTAAGATCCAATGAGTAGGTAATTGTGATAAAGGAGAAATCAAGAAAATAACATCATATACACAGAAAGTATGTAATAAGAATAACTTTGGTAAAGCAGATAAAATCAATTTTTGGAGATATTTAATTAAAGAAAAAACTAAAGAAGAGCCAAAAAAAATGGTTGAACATATGGAGATAAAATTAAATCACAAGTGAAGGAAGCCAAAGAACATTGTCTTAAACATACAAGATAAGCTTAAAGCCTAGCACATTCACAAAGGGGATGCTCATCTTATTAGTGAATGAATAATCTTGCTGTCGTGCTTTCCAACTGCCCTCTATATCTATATCCTTGAAAAATCATTTGTATTTTCTCTAAACAAACAGACCAACAAAATTAATATTATGTATTCATTGAACCTGTACTCTCAAGCCACAAATTTGAAACCCACATAGTGGAAAGTTCAACATTACAGACAGACTAACACATAATATTGTAAGATGAGATCGCAATATCCATTAAACTGATAAAATTCAATCACATGGCTTAAGAGCACAGTCTATATGTCTATTTGAAAAGTTCTAAACAAAACCTTCAAACAAAAAGAAGTAATGGTATAATACAACCGGTAGCCCCTAGCAGCAGCCAAAATCACAACTTTCAGGGAAACCCAGTACTCATTAACCATTACAAGTCTTTTACACAGAAATTCAACGACCCACGATAACTAGAATCAAGCAGCAAAAGCCATTATCCTACCATTAGCCAGAACAACAAAGAAACAAAGAGAAACAAACAAAGAAGGAGGGGAGAAAGTTCCTACTCGGGAGCTTCGATTTCAAGAGTGGTCATGGTTTGGGGGACAGGAGGAGATTAGGGCTTCAGTGGCAAGGAGCAAGGAGCCGACGGTTTGGGTTGGGGGGATTTTGCCGCGGCGGACCCGACGACGAATTCAATGGCGCCTGCTATGCACGGACACTATTGAAATTTATTAATAAAAAATATATTAACATTTAAAACTAAATTATACAAAGTAATACTTATTTGGGTATTTATGTAATTGTCATAAATTATACAAAAATAACTTAAAAAATATTTCATAAAATATAGAATGTGATATTAACAATTTTGAATCTTATTTAAATATCCAATGTCAAAAATTACCTTGGTTGTTTGAAATTTATTAGCTTCTTTTACTTGTCACAATTATTAGAATTAATAATTTCATAAATACTTAGTAGTCAATAAATTTTTTTTCTTTCAAATATTATTTTGAGGAACTCAATTTAAAATAAAATTTAAACTATAAAGTAAAATCATATTGAAAAAATTGACTTAATATTTTAAAATAGAATTCCAAATTTATAATTTAAATCAGTACATTTTAATAGAAATAGAGATTCAAAGATACTCACTAAAAATTGGAAGACAATTTAATATGTAAAAGATAGGAGTAAAAATAGAATTAAAAAACTAGATAAAAAAAACAAATGAAAAATTATTTTGAAGAACACATTGTAACAAAAAATATAGATTCAAATAGATCTACTTCAAAGGTAATGGGCAATTTAATATATAAAAAATATAAATAAAAATACAAATAAAAATTAAATAAAAATAATTTATCATGTAATTACCTAAATTCTAATTTAGAGTCCATATCTCGGGTCCAATAAAAAAAAGAACATGAAGAAGAAAAAAATTGTATATTACCTAGATGGTTTCGAAAAAAATCAGCTTTCATTGAAAATAAGAAATAATTGATCTGAAAATAAGTTAACTAGTAATTATTTTATAAACAAATTGTAAACTATTTAACAAGGTATAATGTTACATTAATTGATCGTATTTATAAAGGGGTTTGGAGGAAGGCGGGGAGAACGTGCCCAATTTAATCTTATATATTCATCCAAATAATTATTTGAGTTTACGCGTGTAGCTATCAAGCAACACATATGCCGAGGGCAGAAGCTGATCGCGAGTTGCATATACCTCTACATCAGCAAACAAATACAACCTCCACCATCAAACAAAATTCAATAAAAATAAAAAACCTCCACCATCAAACAAAATTCAATAAAAATAAAAACAAAAAAAATATATATTTGCAAATCTTTGAGCGACGAAACTCTCAAATCCAAACACAACCAAACCAAAAACTCCAAAATCAAACCAAATCAAAACAAAAAAGGGGAAAAAACCAGAAAGAGAGACGAGGAAGTACTTGACAAGATTAGCTAGATAGAGGAGCTTCTTGTGTTTGACACGTAATTGTTTTTTGCATGTTTATTTTTAATAAATTATTATTTAGGGTGGGTAGGAGGGTTGGAGGGTTGGAGACGAGAGAATATTAGAATGCAATTTAAACACTTGGAGAGGTGAGGAAACGTGAGGGATTATTAAGAGGCGAGCTAGAGAGTTGGAAATGTGAGACAATCACGTGTGTAGAAAAGGCTAAAATACGACAAGAGAAAAAAACAAAGATATTTGTAAAAAAATTGTAAGATATTTAACCAATATATAATGTGACATTGATTATTTGTATTTAGAAATTTGACATTGCTAAATTTTAAAATATGTACATAAAAATTTAGAAATCTATATAAATCAAAATATGTATTGAAATCCAATTCAATATAAAAAAAATTACAACTCAAAAACCATTGAAGAAAAACTAAATTTGAAAGAAGAACAAAATTAAAAATTACCTTAATTGTTGGAAAATTGATTGGTGAACGTTCACCTTCTCGCATATTATTTCGTAATTAAATATTTAAAAAATAATTGAAATAACATTCCCATAGAATGATTAATAATGATCATTGTTGAGTGCAAGAATGCAATTGATTGGGCTCTCCCGTTTAGATTTAAGTTGGATTTTTATGCTAAATGAGATTATACTGTCAATATCAAATTTCAGAATCTTGGAAGCCAAAATGATAAAACCAAGGCTATTTGCCCAAAAGTTTTTGAGTCAGTTCGGTCATTACCCAAATCAGGTTAGTAGAGTCTCGTCCTTCTCCCAGTCATTCGAGAGTAGTATGGTATGTGGTTATCTAGTTGTAGCCTCCTTCGACTTTGGCCTCCTTGGACGCTACATCTCTGACCTTATTATTTTTAGTTTATTCGAGTTGAGTCTAATTAGATATTAGGACCAAGCCTCGCACAACACATGAGTGTACTCTTGCTTGTTTGTAACCTTTTTGGTTTATCGTGGCTCTTGCGGAACCTGCATCACGATTCCCTAAGTCACCTTAGCCGCCTTAGGGTGAAAACCCTAAGTGCTCCATTTCTACGTCTATCGCAACGACACTATCTCAATGCCCTTGCACCAATGTTGATTAGGGTTAGGGTTTTAAATTTGGGTGTAAAGCGTGCTGCCAGTGCTAACACATAAATTTGAAATTCCCCCATTTTTTACCCAATGCAAAGGCCAAGCCCCAACGACCTTACGCCCTAGAATTGACCCAAACTTGCCTGTGATTCGGCTTAGCAGCTCGTATGCCCGGATTTTCTGTCTTTCCATGGTCTATCTTGGTAGTGCATAACCCAAAGCTCCCCTCCCGTGCCCTTGCATTATTGCCCAGATTTTTGGCTATAAATAGTACCATAAAAATATATGTGCATTTATCCATGTATATAACAACCCGCTATGTTTCACAATATTATTGGCCTCACTTACTAGGTGTTACTCAAAATTTAAGAAACCAACTCTATAATGACCAGCCCTAACTGGACGGGTGTTACTTAAAATGTTACATGAATAGTATTAAAACAAATAAGTCTACCATTTCTAACTTATCAAAAGAACTTATGTTTCATATGACAATGTATAAAATAATTATCTCACAGTCTTTGACCGTTTTCCATAGCTACATTTAAAACACAAGAAAAATAAAAAGAGAAGTCTGCTTATTATCTGTTCGCCACCTGAGTCGCCTCTTAGTCTTTAGTTATAGCTGCTAACCTACGGGGGTAATTCCGCGTTCGTGATTCAAACACTAAGCCTTATAATTAAATAAAACAAGTCCATAATGCATAATTAGATTATGAAGGGCGTAGCTCGTGTCGGACTGAGTGAATTCCTTAACCCCAGTTGCACTCGGTGCATGGTGGTCGAATTTGAGCTCAGGCCGACCAGGTTGTCCACAAGGGAAAATACAAGATTTTAAATAATTATATAGATCTGGTTAGCATGTATGTAATCCACCAACTACGACCAAGATCCTAATTTGAACGAGAACATAAAATTATACATAAGTATAATTTTATTCGCATAGAAAATGCATGCAACTAAATGATTAATATATCTATTAAATTCGACAATATATAATATGCCACATTAAATAATCTGGAATTATTTATTATTATTTGTATCATCCTAATCTAACGATATCACTAATATAATTATTTGTAATTTATTCAATTCGATAAAGTTCAACCCTTCCTTATTTAATTATGGTCTTTGGTGACTTCTACACAGTTATATTTTATTTACCTATTTTTCTACCTTACTAATTTGTTATTAAAATAATTATTTTAATTACCAAATATTAATTTAATATAAAAAATGTGACATCTTTATTTTATTTATCATTTATAACTCTACAATTTAATTTAATTGCTCGTAATATGTCGATTAATTATTGACTATTTATCATGATAGTATTTTATTATTTATGGCAATTTCGTATAATATTTTATTATTTTAGGCACTTAACTCATACCCCATTAGATTAATTATTTTTAAAAATTTATTACGAGTTGATATTATTTTTTTAACTCTAACTGTGTCGAGTTAACCCGTATTTACAAGTTTGCCATCATCTTCTTCGTCGACGTTCTTCTCTTATTCACACCTTCATCTTGACACTAAAGCTATCACCGTCGTCTTCTCCTTCAATCCAAAATCAGACCAAAACTTATATCTAACCCAGCAATCCAATTGAAGGCCAAAGATCCAAGTTTTATCGCAGCTATCAATGGATAACCAGATTAGATTGCCAGGGTAGATAAGAGAAGAAGATTATGACAAACTTGTAAATACGGGTTGACTCGACATTGTTCGAGTGAAAATAAATAATATGAACTCGTAAAAAATCTTTAAAAATAATTAATCTAATAGGGTATGATTTAAGTGGCTAAAATAATAAAATGTTATACGAAATTACCATAAATAAAAAAAATACGGTCATGATAAACTGTAAATAATTAATGGGCTTATTACAAGCGATTAAATTAAATTGTAGAGTTATAAATGATAAATAAAATAAACATGTCACCTTTACCATATTAAATTAATATTTGGTAATTAAAAATTTTATTTTAATAACAAATTAGTAAGGTAGAAAAATGTGTTAATAAAATATAATTGTGTAGAAATTATGAAATAGCATAATTAAATAAGGAATGGTTCAACTTTATTGAATTAAATAAATTACAAATAATTGTATTAGTGATATCCTTAAATTAAGATGATACAAAAAATAATAATTAATTCTAGCTCATAAATAAATTATTGAATGTGGCATATTATATATTGTCAAAATTTAATAGATATATTAATCATTTAGATGCATGCATTTTCTACGCGAATAATAATTAATTTTGTGTCACTTATGTCACTTATGAACATAACGGACATGGCAGATTGGACTCACCAGCCGATAATGGACATGATGGACTGACCAATCAGCCAATAAATTGGACATGACGGATTGGACTCGCAAGCCAATTACGAACAACCAGCCGATAACGGACATGGCGAAGTGGACTCGCCAGCCGGTAATGGACATAATGCACTGACCCATCAACCAATAAATTGGACATGGCAGATTGGACTCGCCAGCCAATTACGGACATGATGGATTGGACTCACTAGCCAATAATGGACATGGCAGATTGGACTCGCCAGCCGGTAATAGACATGATGGACTGACCCATCAGCTAATAAATTGGACATGGCGAATTTGACTCGCCAGTCAATACGATCATGGTGGATTGAACTCACTAGGCGATAATGGACATGGCGGATTGGACTCGCCATCCAATTACGGACATGGTGGATTTGACTCGCCAGCCAATTATAGACATGGCGGATTGAGTCACCAGCCGGTAATGGACAAGATGGACTGACCCATCAGCTAACCGGTTAAGTGAACCATACTGTGTAACCGTTTAAATGATTAAGTGAATCATGTCGATTACCCAATTACCCGGTTACCCGATTAAGTGAAATACGGGCGAAGTATACCCTAGCCGTCATTTCATAACATTATAAAAAGGAGAAAGGGGAGAACATCATCTTCATATTTCTTCCTCACACATACGCCAATTTCCTCCTTTTCTCGGATTAGGGCTAGCGGATCGCAGTCGGACGAATCACAAGTCAGGTAAGTATAATAGGTAGAACGTCGTA
>JAVDBV010000239.1:0-25962 GCA_032619315.1 Piper longum
ATATATATATATATATATATATATGTATGTATCACGAGATTATAATGGTCCTCACAACTTGGAATCTAGATGTAAATATTAATTAAATTCACTCGTACCAGTCTTGATCGTAGGACCATGGTGAGCCTCTTTGGAGATGAGATGATAAGTCATAAGAGACGAAATTCCAAGTTGAATAAGAAGGCAAAAGATGTAATTATAAGACGACAGAGACCTCAAGAAAATGAGAGTGTGTAGTCATCACTCAGATCAAGAGGGCAATATTCATATTTTGTCCATCTCTATAATACCAAATCCTCAAATTTCGCCTGTTACAGTATAATCCATAACTGTCTTTCTTCTCCTCTTCTCTCTCCCTGCAGTATATGATATGGTAAACTATAAGTAGTTGGCCTCTGGATCTCAAACGCGGTCTTTGTAGGTTACACATGATCATTTTCGCCACTATATCACCTTTGTCTCACTGCCCATTCTATCTGCTTTCAAGTTTATTCACAATCAGCCTTGGAAATTCTTCATATAAATGTAATATGTGGCAGCTCAATATTCTGCTTTTTACTCATAATCACAAATTGTTGTTGCAGAGCTCAATTATATCGATGGGCTTAGAGGTATTGTTGTGATGGTTATGCATTGTCACCTTCCTACATTGGATTTGTCTGAAGGTGACAAAAAAGTAGAGGGTACTTTTGGATTATTTTGGAAGCAAGTATTTGTAAATCATAGCTAGGAATTATACTGAATACTAGACATATTATTAATATATATATATATATATATATATATTCTGATTTTTGCTCTCTTGTTTCTGTTTGTCTTGAGGTTATGTTGCTCTGTACTTATTTTTTAAAACGTAGGCCTCACTAAATATTGGGTAATAGTCATTGCTCTTTCTTTTTTTCATCTACAATTCAAAGGGTGGTGTTGGGTGACAAGAATCCTTATTTTTACTATACATAACAAAATTTTAAATGATCGAATGCCTTAACCAACACTAATCATCATTTTTTGTCTGAAATTGAGATTGGCAATGCTCAAGTATTGAAATAATAATTCTTATTATGAAATAAATTATTGGTAATTCTACTAAAAGCAAACAAAAAATAAGCTGGAGTTAATTAAATTCTTACCACTATATTTTAGTCAATAAAATAGAACACGAAGCTTAGATTTATTATGTTAAACCTACTAAAAAGCATTGTTTTAGATTAGCATTCCGAGTGATCTCATGCACTAGAGCCTTCAGTAGCGTATTTTCTCTGAAGATACATTAATGGACCAATTCTTTCTCTACAAGTGCAGCGATAAAGAAATCATCCCCAATATATTAGACCATCAATAACTTTCTCAAATCTTGTTTAAATCACAAAAACCATTCCCTTTTAAAGGAATCTCAAGAGAAACCTAGGAGAGGGCTCAGAGTCCAGTATTGCCTAAGCTAAATTTGCTAGCCTTGATTTTTTTTTTCGGAATTTATTAGTTGTGATATTTTGAAACATATGGCATCGAAAGGAATGGTTTAGATTCTCCATCTAGCTGGTAATTAATTTTATGTACTCAACAAGAAGCTAAATAATGACACAGACATATATATAGGGCCTTGTTTTTCAATATTGTAGAAGTGAAGTAGCTCATATTTCATTTGCATCAGATATACAGTATTAATGGAGGCTTGAGGCCATGGATCGACTACATTCAAAATCAATGGGGCCTATTTTGATTTCATTCACTATTCTCTCCGAATGTCACGCTAATAGACTAATGACTCACTTCATTGATTAATTTTAGCTTCAAAGATTTGGTGAGGGGTACACTGCTCTACCTTTCTTTGACTGGTATAGATTGAGATTGATCTCTTGGTCTTGAGGACGGTGGATTTGACAACCACATGTGTACGAGATATATGAACGGCTACAGTACTTGGATATGTACTTTGAGCAACAATACTAGCCAATCATTTGTAGACGCAGCAGTAGCTGATTAATTTGGTGGCACTGGTAATATCACGTTGTAAATATATGGGACTTCTTTGTCAATGTTCGGCGTTTGTGTGACACAAGCTAATTAAGGTTTAAAGGCTAAGTGGTCCTAGCTAGTGTGGTGATTTTGATCCATGTGATTTGGTCTCGAAGATACAGTATCTGTGCATGCAACATGCCACTTCCAAATGGTTTTTCCAAGTTATGAAAGCAGCTTATAACTCATTATTTGCTCATTTGTAATATACAAAAAATTTCGAGTTCGTACCTCAAAGAGTTTTAAATTATTTCTCTAAAAATAAATACCCCATTTGGTCATAGTTTAAAAATTCGAAATTCGAACTTGACGCGGCATATTATATAGTGCAGTTGATTTAGAGTCGACTCCAAGCTAACTGATATATATTAAAAGTTTAATTATGTAAATAAAAATTATATAAAATTAATATATATTACTCTTTTGCCACTTTCAATTGATGAATATATAATTTATATTAACTAAAAATATTGATTAAGCTAATCTAAAAGAAAAAAATATATATTTTGATAACTTTTATAATATGATTCGAAGATCAATTATTAAACCAATGTGTATGAAGTCTTGACAATGTTGGATTTTAGACGTATATATACATATATATGTATATAATTATAATGTATACTATTATTAAGGTTTGAGCCTAAATTAGATTGATCTATTAAAGTTAAGATTAACGGGCTATTAATATTTAAAGATAAGTATGGATAAATATATGTAGATATCATATATTTAAGATCAGTATGGATAAATAAATGTAAATATCATTTTCTTAATCTCTAATTTATGATGAGTTAAATTGAAATTATGAAAAATAAGAATAAATACAGTGATAGTCTTCAAATTTGTATGGAGTTTTTCTTTCTAGTATCCTATCAACCAAAAATTTGGATCTTGAAGAGCCGGTACTAAATTTGAAAGATCAAAACCAAAAGAAGTCAAGAATTGTTTTGCTGTCATGGATTATGTAGTATTTTCTTGATGATTTAATATGAAAAAGAATAAGGTTTTATTAATGTTTTTTTTATCGTCCGAATAAATTAAAGTTAAATTACAACAAGTGGTATGAGAGCAACTTTATATTAGATCATTGATAATTAATTTGATTTGTGTTTAATTTTAGAATAAGTCATTCATCTCCTTCGGTATCTTATTGAACAAAAAAGGGCTTTTATTGTGGAGATCAGGATCCCTAAATTTGGCACTGTCAGTGGGTAAGAAAAATACAAGAAATTATATATAGGATATTTGTTCTTACATCAAGGTTCTCTTTAAGTAAAATATCAAATGAGGAAAATAAAATTACAAAAGGAAAAAAAGTTATAATTTTAAAAATTTTTAAAGAAAGATACTTTTATAACTTTTTTTTGTTTTATGTTATTTATATTTGGGATTATTAAATTCAAATTATAGTTCAGTTATAATTAATATTTTAAAATTTATTAATTACTACAATATACTACCAAAGTAGTTTTTTTGTAGAAATTAATTTATTTTAAAATATTAAGACATTTGTGAGTATATGATTCATGTGAATATTAATCTACCAAAAGGAAGGTTAATATTTTGCAGCAATATATACTCATTTGTGGTAATAAATAAGAGATAATTATCAAGATTCAATGTGAATAATAAATTAACCCAAAGAAAGGTTTATTATTTAACAGAATTTATTATTTATATTTAATTATTATAGTAAGAGTACTACTTACAAATTAATATTTCTATCCAAAGACTAAATATTCATGTTGTGTTAGGTATCTTTTGATGAGATTAACCATTATTTGAATTATTAATCTTATTATGTGCATTTTATTTTGTTCTGTAGATTCAATTAATCAATCTACTTCTACAATTTTTGCCTACATCAATTCAAATCCAATGCTTATAGATAATTCTAAGGATTGGAAATATAGTGTGATGATCGTTCTCGGATACATGGATCTTAATCTTGCATTAAGGACTGAGCAACCTCATTCTCTTACGGACAAAAATTTCATTGAAGAAAAATGGGACATTGAAAAGTGGAAATATTCAAATCGTACGAGTCTTATGATCATAAAGTGTGGGATTCTAGAGACCTTCAGGGGCGATGTGTCTGAGAAGGTTACTATAGCCGCTGAATTTCTTAAAGAAATTGAAAAACATTTTGTAAAAAAATGATAAAGTTGAAAGTGCTCACTTGGCTAGACCTATTAGGACAAAAATAAGAAAAGAAAGAGAACTAAGATATACACTAAGTATCACGCTTGGCCTGTAAAGAAATGTTCATTTCTTAATTTTGTTTGTTATGAGGTTAATTTAGCTTCAGTGCCTATACACACTTGGTGGCTAGATGTAGGTGCTAGTACTCACATAAATGCATCAATGCAAGGTTGTCTGAGTTGCCGAAAGCCAAATAATCCTGAAAGGTTCATCTATGTGTGTGTGATCGCTTAACTTAGTCCTACATCTAATACCTAGTTGAAGAACATCATGTTTATAAGCGAGAATAGACTATATATCTTTAACTTTAGTTAACCATTTTAAAGAAATGACTTAGACCCATTACGTTGCACTTTGTGGTGGGTTGTTACAAGTGGTATCAAAGCAACCTAGTTCCATGTTAGATGATGTGCTAGACTACGAACATTGGCTAGACTCTTAGTTACAAGCCATGGAAAGTTGTGGGTCACAGGCCATGGAAAGTAGTGGGTTAAAGCTAACAACAGGCCAAGTGTAGGAATTTCCTAAGGTGGTTGGATTGTGAGATCCCTCAACTTAGTCCCACTTCTAATAGCTACTGGGATAAGATCATGTTAATAAGTAGGAATAGACTATAGATCTTTAACTTGATTAGCCACTTTGAATAGATGACTTAGCCCCATTACGTTGCACTTTGGGCTAGGTCGTTACAAATGGTATCAGAGCAACCTGATTCCATGTTAGATGGTGGGCTGGACTACGAACATTGGTTAAGCTCTCGGTCACGGGCCATGGAAGGTCGTGGGTTGGGGCTAGCAACATGCCAAAGTGTAAGAATTTCGGGGACAAAATTTCTTAAGGTGGGTGGATTGTGAGATCCGTCAACTTAGTCCCACATCTAATACCTACTGAAAGAAGATCCTATTTATAAGTGGGAACGGACTATAGATCTTTAACTTTGGTTAACTATTTTAAAGAAATAACTGAGCCCCATTATATTACACTTTGGGCCGGGTTGTTACAAGTGGTATCAGAGCAACCTGGTTATGTGTTAAATGATGGGCTAGACTATGGATATTAGCTAGGCTCTCAGTTATGGGCTATAGAAGGTTGTGGGTCACAGGCCATAGAAGGTCGTGGGTTGGAACTAACAACAGGCTAAGTATAGGAATTTCGGGGACAAAATTTTCTAAGGTGGGTGGATTGCGAGATCCTTCAACTTTGTCTCATATCTAATACCTACTGGGAAAAGATAATATTTATAAGTGGGAATAGACTATAGATCTTTAACTTGGTTAACTACTTTGAAGAGAAGATTTAGCTTTATTATTTTGCACTTTGGGCCGGGTCGTTACAATGTGGAGGATAACAAATTAGTTGTAGTTGAAGCAATAGAGACTTTTAGATTATTATTGAAGACACGATATTATTTGGATTTGAAAGAGTCATATATAGTACTATCTTTTAGACAAAATTTGGTTTATATATCTATGTTGGACAAATTTAGTTACTCCTGTTCATTAAAAAATAATAAGTTTAGTCTCTTTCTAAATTCAAATATTGTGGGTATTGGTTCCTTGTCTTTTTATGATAATATATATTTACCTGATACTATTACATCTTTTAATAAAACTTTGAATATGGGTTTACGTGGTACGAAAAGAAAATTAATCAATGAGAATTTAGTTTTACTCCGGCACAAGCATTTAGGACACATTTCTAAACATAGAATTGAAAGACTTATGTCTGATGGAAATCTTGATTGTCTTAATATATCAAATTTTCAATACTGTATTGAGTGCATTAAGGAAAAACAAATAAATATAAGATGACTATGTGCCAATAGATCTTCAAGTGTCTTAGAACTAATACATACAAATATTTGTGAGTCATTCCCTACGGCTTCTTGAAATTGTCAACAATATTTTATTACGTTTAGAGACAATTATTCTCGTTATGGTTACCTTTATCTCTTTCATGAGAAGTCTCAAGCATTGGACATGCTTAAGGCATAAAAGGCTGAAGTTGAGAACCAACTTGACAAAACTATTTAAGGTTATCATATCTGACCATGGTGGTAAATACTATGGTAGATATGATGGATCAGGTGTACAACGTCCAGGACCATTTACCAAATTCTTAGAAGAGTATGAATCATCCCACAATACACAATGCTAAGTACTCCTAGCATGAATAATATTGCTGAAAGACAAAACCAAACATTAAAAGACATAGTGAGAAGTATGATTGCTCATAGTACTTTACCTAATTCATTCTGGGGTGAGGCACTAAAGACATTAGCATATTTTCTTAATAGAGTACCAACAAATGTAACAGTTAAGACCCCTTATGAATTGTGGATTGGAAAAAAGATTCAGTATTAATTATATATGCATTTGGGGTTGTTCAGTTGAGGCAATGCCTTGCATGCCAAATGAAAGGAAAGTAAACTCAAGAAGAGTTAGTAGCTATTTTGTTGGATATTCTGAACGGTTTAAAGGGTATAAGTTTTATGATCCCACAATAAGGCCATTCTTTGAGATCGGAAATGCCTAGTTCTTTGAGGATGCTGAGTTTGAAGGGGGAAATGAAATTAGAGACTTTGACGTTGGAGAAGAATCTGTTTCTCTTCCCATGATTGTTCTTGACAGTAATCAGGATCATAAATCCTGATGTTGTCCAAGAAACAAAACAAGAATTAGAAGACAATGTCGAGAATCTCCCTAATTAAGTTATACCTAAAGAGCAAACTCAATAGCCTCAAGAACAAATGCCATTGAGGAGATCCACAAGAGAAAATAAAAATGAAATTTCAAATGATTATATCATATTTCTCCAAGAACATGAGGATAACATTGGAATGGTGGAAGATGATCCAATCAACTTTTATCAAGCCATGAAGAGTTCTAATTCTCAAAAGAAGATTAATGCTATGAATGAAGAGATGAAGTTCATGAAATCTAATGACGTTTGGGATCTTGTTTCATTGCCTAAAGGTGCGAAACCTATTGGTTGTAAATGGATATTGAAAACCAAGAGAGATTCGAAAGGTGATGTAGAAAGATATAAGATTTGTCTTGTTGCAAAGGGCTTTACTCAAAAGGAATACATCCATTATAATAAGACTTTTTCTCCAGTTTCATCGAAAGACTCATTCAAAATAATTATGGCATTAGTGGTACATTTTGATCTTCAGTTACATCCAATGAATGTATAGACTCCGTTTTTAAATGGTGACATTGATGAAATAATTTATATAATGCAACCAAAAAACTTTATATCAGAAGATTCAAATAATATGGTTTGCAAATTAAAGAAATCCATATATAAACTTAAGTAGGCTTTTCATCAATGGTATCACAAATTTCATCAAGTTATTCTCTCGTTCGATTTTGAAAAAATGTAATTGATGATTGTATATGCCATAAGTTTAGTGGGAGTAAGCATATTTTTCTGGTTTTACATGTTGATGATATATTGCTTGCCAGCAATGATATAGATTTTTTGCATGAAACAAAAAAAATTTTATCAAAGAAATTTGAAATGAAAAAACTTAGAAATGCATATTTTGTATTAGGAATTCAAATACATCGAGATCAATCTCGATGTATACTCGGATTATAACAAAATACCAATATATAAAATGTACTTTAGAGATTTGGCATGCAATGTTGTAAACTAGACGATACCCTTGTTTCTAAAGAAGACAAATTCAATCTCAATCAATGCCCTAAAAATGACATAAAAGGAAAGGAAATGTAAAAGATTCCCTATGCTTCAACTGTGAGAAGTCATATGTATGTTTAAGTATGTACGTGTCCATATATTGTGTATATTGTTGGAATGTTGGCCAGATATTTAAGTAATCCAGGATTGGATCATTGGAAAGCAGCTAAAAGAGTCATGAGTTATCTTCATAGAACAAAACATTACATGCTTACGTATCGGAAGTTAGATCAACTTTAGATCATTGGGCATTCTGATACCAATTTTGCTAGATGTCAAGATAGTTGTCGATCCACTTCTGGCTATGTCTACCTGTTTGCTGAAGGAGCTATATCTTGGAGGAGTGCTAAGCAGACACTCGTAGCTTCTTCCACTATGGCAGTTGAATTCATAACTTGTTATGAGGCAGTCATGGAATATGGTTGCGGAATTTTATCACAAGGGCTACTCATTATTGATAATATTGAAAGACCACTTAAGCTATTTTATGAAAATTAGTCTGTAGTATTATATCTAAATAACAACAGGAGCTCATCTAAATCAAAATATATAGAGATCAAGTTCCTTGTTGTGAAAGAAAAAGTTCGGGGTAGTAAAGTTTCTATAGAATATATTGGAACAAATTCCATGGTTGCGGATCCGCTTACTAAAAATTTACCGCCCATAGTCTTTTATGAGTATGTTGCTCATCTGGGTGTTGTATCATTTGATGATATGTTACCTTAGTGGGAGATTGTTTTGAATTGCAGTATTTGGTTTATGTTTCACTCTATTTTTGTGATCTCATAAAATTCGACCAGTTAAAAATATGCATGTATAGATTAAATTACATATAATGTTCATGCTACATATCTATACTTGATCTATATTATTTAATTATGTTGATGTATGTAACCATAGATGGATTTAGTTACGATATATGTAACAAAAGTCGCCTTGATCCTATATTAATAGTAATTAATGAATGAGATTATTAATTTTGGAATAATAGTGTATGTTATTTTGGAGTTCATAAGGTTATATAGTGATATAACTAACTCATAAAAAATAATAACTAACTCATAATAAATCCTAAACAAATCCAAAAAAATAGAAACAAATCCCATAAAATATAATATACACCATAGCATTATCATGACATATTCTATAACTAATAACCCACCCAAACTACTCTATGACGCATCCTAATACATTATTCGGCCTAAAAATAATTATATGATCAAATACAAAAAAAATAACTGCATACTGTGTAAACTACAACCTAGCCCAATTGCTAAGGCATCTGTGTAAACTACAAAACCTCGTGTCCCTAAGGCAGTGTGAGGATAGGCGCTGAAATCAATCTCTCCTTAAGCGTCGTGAAACTCTGCTGACATTCATCCATCCATTTGAACCGTTCCTCCTTCCTCGTCAATCATGTAAGAAGGGCTACAATGGAAGAGAAATCGTGAATAAACCATTTGTAGTATCCAGCTAGGCCTAGGAAACTCTGAACCTCTGTAGGTGTCTACGGTTGTTCCCACTGCACTACCGCTTCTATCTTTGTTGGATCTACCTAGATGTGTCATACTGAGATGATATGGCTGAGAAACTTCACTTCTAATTGCCAAAAATTGCACTTCAAAAAATTCTCGTACAATCTATGCTCTCTCCACATATGCAATGCAATCCTCAAATATTGCTCATGTTGTACTCTGGATGAAGAGTACACTAGTATATCATCTACAAAGACGATCATAAAATGGTCCAAGTATGGACTGAACGCTCTGTTTATGAAGTCCATAAATACAGCTGGAACATTGATCAACCCAAAAGGCATGACTAAAAACTCGTAGTGTCCATATCTAGTTCTGAATGTAGTCTTCAGGATGTCTTCTAATAGTTGGATGGTTTAGCATCATGTAATCAATGTATAAATGCATGCTTCCATCCTTCTTCCTCACGAATAACAATGGTGCACGCCATAGGGAAACACCCAGTCTGATGAATCCTTGATCCAATAGTGTCAGTAAATGTTCCTTGAGTTCCTTGAGCTCAAGAGGTGCCATCCTATACGGAGCTCTAGATATTGGTGTTGTGCCTGGCATCAACTAAATTGCAAGGTCTACCTCTCTGTCTAGTGGCAATCTAGTAATCGCCTCTGAAAATATGTCAGTGAATTCTCTATCCACTGGAATCTCCTCAATGCTCAGATTGTCCCCTGAACCACTCTGCTCAGCCAAAACTAATGTTGTCATTATCAGCTCACTACTCCATTCTCATAGGATATCCATCCTTGTTCTCTATATTTGCTTTGACTTTGGAAGAAAAACTACATCTTCCATGGTAAAAAGTCACCGTCTTTCTTCGACAATCGATCATAGCTCTTTGCTTGTACATCCAATTCATTCCAAATATTACATCAAATTCTTATTGCTTGAACAATATCAAATCAACTACAAGTTGTCGCTGCTGAATCTCAACAGGGGCATTATGCACACACTCACCCGTAGCTATCACACTACCGGTGGGAGTGAACACTAATAGTGAATGTCCTAACTCTTTTATCTTACATCCAATTCTACTTGTGTGTGTGTGTGTGTGTGAACTAAATGAGTGTGTGCAGCCAGAATCAAATAAGACTCGTGCAAGTACAAAGCCTACTAAAAGTGTACTATCATGACTGTCATATCATCAAGTGCCTCTATCAAAGTGGCTGCATACATGCTCACTGGCTGCTGCTATGCTAGGGCAAGAGATGGTGCTAGTGGTGCAGCTTGATTCAAAGCTAGTGGTGCTTGTTATCTACCCCTCTGCTATCTAGCTTACCTGCAGACATGTACCCTCTTTGGTTCTGTCCCCTCTACTGCTGTCCTAGTTGCTATTGGTCTCCGCCTCTCTAGCCTTGATCTTAGCTCTGTTGACCTCTTTGTCATTGTTGCTATTGGGGAGGTGGGAGTGCATGTCTCTGTTGAGGCGTTGGGAGCGTCAACTACTAGTGTTGACCAATTGGGCAGGTTGCAGCTTTACTCCCTAGTTGATTGCATCTATAGCATACCTTAATGTCTACTATGCACTCTGCGGCTCAATGTCCTGGCTGGCTGCAACTATAACAAGCATTTGTGTCTATTATGCATTCACCTCCATGATGACGTTGGTAATTCTGACAAAAATGTGCTCTGTTGCCTTGAACTTAGCCATCCATAACCCTCATAGCAACTGGTGCGTTTGTTTGACGTCTCTATTGTGCAACCTGCTTTGACTGATACGGCCTTAGATGTTGCTACCTCTAGTCAAAATCCTAGTGTGGTTGAGTAGCTATAACTCGCTCTGCCTCGCTTGCAACTCTCACTACATCATCGAAGGTAGTAAACTTCCTATCTAAATAGGTCATCCTAATCTCATGATGAAGGCCTTCATGAAAATGCTCTATCCTTCTTCCTCCAGTGGGAACCAAATTTAGTGTGAATCTTTCCAGAGCTCTAAACCTTGTTTTGAATTACATGGTTGTCATGGGTCCTTGCTTTAATGTCTGGAATTCCCGCTCCTTCTTCTTCCTGACATTTGGCAAAAAGTACTTTCAATTGAATTTTGCTTTGAATTCTTCCCAAGTGATGTCATGAGGTTGACGGTGGGCAAACATAGAATTCTTCACTTAATCCCACCATACTCCAGCTTTATCTTGGAATGCCCCTACAATGATGTGTATTCTGTGCTCTGTTGGGCATGCTATATTTCCAAACACTCTTATGGCTGATAATATCCACAGGAATGCCTCTTTTGCATCCAACTTCCCAAAAAAAGGTTGTCCAACATTCTTCACAAACCTTTTACATACTGCCACAATTCCAAATTCCTTGTATCATTTGATCTGTTAGATCCTTTTCCAAAATTGTAGTCATGTACCTGTTGGTACACTATCACATCCTGTAGCTCCACTTCCACTTGTAGTCTGCCCGCTACTTGCTACTGGTGGTCCACTGATATCCAATCTCATTCTTGCTAAAATGGGGTAAGGAGAGAAGCCGTTGTTGGCATAGTCCTCTATTAAAACAGTAGAGGAGGAGGCGAAGGTGGAGGGCCCATGGGAACTCCTAGTTCTCCTCATACCTCTTCATACACTGCCGGTCTCTTCTCAACTCTGGCTACCAAAAGGGCTATCTGTCTGAGTTATCTCCTGAATTCCTATTGGTTTTTCTACATCTCTATCTGAATCTTAACTAATCTGGCAATCGCTGCATCCCTCTCCTATCAACTACTTCTACTATGGTGACTATCACGACTTTCACGACGATGGCTCTCATTACGTCAACTTACTAAAACTGGCACACTGGTCTCTTCTGATGGCATGGTAGTCCTTGGTCGAGTAAATGTTGTGTCAATGTGACTATGGTTGGCACTGTCCTATCTGGGCAATGGAGGGGATGGGGCCCTGAATTGTGTATTACGAGTCTATTTCACCATATAGCTGATAATCCCTACTCTAACTTGATCACCCTATCACACCACTAATTGGTAAGAAAATCTGGAAACCAAAAACATTAAGACAGAAAAATACTTGTCGGCACAACTCGGAGTAGCTTTTGCACACATATAACATGTAATACATCTATCATCTTAATCAACAAAGAGTTGTTTTGATATCAAGACTGTAATACCCCGTTTCAGTTCACCCATGAACAAATCTAGAAATACTACCGACGACTAAACTGTTCGGTAATCTATTTGATTCGGTTAAGCTGACCTGGATCTACCCTCAGCGTCTCAAGATGGTGATGCAAGCAATCAATGCATGGATGGGATGCTTAGGTTCTTAGGTTGTTGTAGATGCATGCTCTTATATGCAATCAATTATAAAACAAACTAAACAAGTGAAAATTTTAAAGAAAATATCTATTTTTAAAACAACACAGACAAAGTCTCTCCTAAAAGTACAATAGGGATAACCCTGTCAACAACAAGCAGCATATATTTATATCAATAAAAACATAAAATAAAGTCAAAACACAATAATTCCTTCAAATTCCAATTATCATTACTTTCTTCATCTTCTGAACCGAGTCTAGACTTCATTGCTCAACTTGCTCATTTCTATTCACAATTTCATTCTCATGCAAAACATTTAGTCATTCATAGAATGGCATTCAAAGCTCATCATTCAAACATTTCAACACTCATCATCATCAATTTCACTCGACAGTTGCATGTATGCTCAATTTTAGTGCTACTCTTCTGCAATCCCAAGAGCGCTTATTCCTTACAGTTCACACTTACATAGATAATAAAAAACCATCAGTAGCGAGTGTTACTGGTCTAGAAATAACTAATAACACACTCACATAGGAGAGCTAACCATCCTATTGAATGAAAACATCATTACCCTTCCTTATAGAATCTCTCATAATGGCAATAATTAAGAGTCGTTGACCTCGTACGACAACATCCCCTTTCTATCTCATCTTATTCATTTGCCACTTTAAACTATCCCTTGCGTGGGAAAATCATTCTATGTTCTTTCAGCCATCTGCCTTGAGTACAGTGGCCGATTAGGTATGCACCTTCAGTACCCTTTGAAATCGCAAGTCCAAATATGCATTGCATAACATTACCCGTAAATGTCCATACTTCTCCCAGTTTGCGGAACTGAAAGGTAGAGTTATCACGATCCCTCGAGAATGGAACGGACGCTCAATAGCTTCAGAGCTTGCTTTGACAAACACATGCCCTATCTCAAAACGTGATCATCGATTTTCCCTCATCGAACATCACACTGAAAACTCACAAAATTACATGTATATAGGCCTGTGTAGGGATTTCAATATAATAAGCCAGAAGGCATTGTGATCTACATCTAAGTTTTCAAAAACAAACTTGTGTGATCTTATCATCGAGGGTCATTAATCGAGTAATCTCATATGACTAGATGGCCCATGTGGAGTGGGATACAATAAATCCACCACTTAGACGCGTCCGCTTACTTGTTAAAATAATACACAACAGGGTATAGAAGTCAAATTAGAAGCAAGTCCTAAACGGACATGGTAGAAGTTCCAATCGTATCCACGTGCCTAGGTGTTAATATTTGTCATTACGAATATTAATGATGTGGAACCCATTGTCACACTCGTGATACAAGAGGACTCTCGGTATACCAAACTGAGGTGAGTGCTCGTTGTAGCCTCGTGACTATTTATTGTAGCCTTGAAGATGAAGGGTCACAAAGCTTCTATTTATATCTGGATCTCATTCCTAATTGAGAGAGTCAAGGACGAGAGTTCATGTGGTTCTGAGTGGGAGATCTCTCCCCCTTAGGGGGAGGTCTCCCCCTTCCGCCAAGTAGCACCCTGAGTGGAGCTACGGGCCTGCAATCGGGAGCGTGGCCAGTGGTCGAGAACGTGGCCGGAGCGGAGCCGGCAGCCAGCAGCGGAGTTGGTGTCTAGTAGCTGGAAGGGCGGCCGAGAGTGGAGCCGGAGCTGGGCCGGGTCGGCTTGCGGCCTGCAGCCAATTGCCAAGAGCAAAGGGGCTGCGCCGAGAGTGGCCTGCAGCTAGGACCCGAGTGTGAGGAGCTGGGCCGAAAGTGGCCTGCAGCCAGTAGCCGAGTGCGAGGGGCTGGGCCTGGAGCGGCCTGCAACCAGCAACCGAGAGCGAGGGGCTGGGCTGGGAGTGGCCAGCAGCCAGCAGCCGAGTGCGAGGGGCTAGGCCAGGGGAGTGGCCTGCAGCCAACAGCCAAGAGCAAGGGCTAGGCCGAGAACAAGGGGTTGGGCCGGGAGTGGCCTGCAGCAAGCAACCGAGTGCGAGGAACTGACAGCAGAGAGACCCAAGTGGGTGCTGAGGGACCGACGACAGAGAAGCCCAAGTGGGTGCCGAGGAATCGATGGCCGATGGTCCGTCAGTCAAGCAATGAGTCGGCAACAACCTAAAATTTATGTTTTTTGTTTTTATCTTATTTCTTGTTGTGTCTATCTTCCCATTCTTGGGACCCAATATTGTTGCGTCCCTTCGCCCATCATTGTGGGATTTTTTCGTAACACTAGGTGGCGAGCTCTTATTCCATAACTACACATCAAATTAAAAGTTAATGTCTGCTTATGATGCATTCACACATCCTATAACAAACACACATCAAGACACACTTACATGAATCATAAATAAATCCATATAAGATTTCCTACGCTATATTGCATTAAATTACGATACTTACTTAATTTACCTAATTAGTTTCTTAGCTTTCATTTTAATATAATTCAATCAAGTAATTTATATTTTTATTACAATAAAATAGTCAACACATCAATTCATCAATCCTAGCATGTTGTGTTAATACTTATCACCTTTAATAAATTAACTCGGAGTTAGTTATATCTCGCGTCATTGGCAATCGACGATGGCTAAGGTTTTGTTGCGTGGCTCAAGACTTGAATTCGGTACCCGGTGGGGTTCAAAGTTTGATCGGGCTTGACTAAGTGAATTCAGCAGAAGATCCAGCAAATTTAGCGAATCCTATTTTTTGGCGGTTTTTCAATGGTTTCCAACGGTTTTCCAGCGAGGTAATCGGGGATATGGGTTGGCGCCGGCTTGGCGAGCTCAAACCAACGATGGTGGTGCTGAGGATGGCAATGGCTAGGGTTTTGTTGCGTGACTTGAGACTCGAATTCGACACATAGTGACATCCGAAGTTCTATCGGGTTCGACTCGACATATTCAGTAGAAGATCCGGTGAATTTCAGCGAATTCAATTTTTTGGCAGCTTTCTGGCTATTTTTTGACAACTTTTTTGACTAGGTAATCAGGGCTACTGGGTTGGTACCAGCTCAGCAAGCTCAACCCAATGGTGGTGGTGTTGTTGAGGACGACAACGACAATGTTGTCCGCCTGTGGCGTTGATGAGTTGGCCGGGGTAGATCGGCTTGTCCAATCAGCCCTTGGCTGGCATCAATGGCAACACTGGGTATGGGGGAAATGGTTGGGGGTCGAAGGGGGAGGCGTCGGTGGAGCGGGGAGGACGGTGACAAATCGACGCCGGGATGGGTGGCTCGATCACGCGGCGTTGGGGCGTGGTGGAGATCGACGACGGTCGAGAATGTGGGGGATAGCACAACAACACTCTGGCGGGGATCGTTGGTGGTAGTGTGGCGGTCTGAGGGGTCATTGACGGTGAGGGTAGGGGGCAGCATTGAGGGTTTGGGGATAAGAAGGTCGGGGTGAGGTCTTGGTGACTCGATTCCAAGTTGAGTAAAAAATAATAACTAACTCATAATAAATCCTAAAAAAATTCAAAAAAATAGGGAAAAATCCATAAAATATAATATACCATAACATCACCATGATATATTCTATAACTAATAACCCATTCAGACTACTCTATAATGCATCCTAATGCATTATTAGGCCCAAAAATAATTTTACGAACAAATACAAAAAAAATAACTGATACTATCATATACTCTAATAACTCATTTCTCATCATCTCTCTGATGTTATCATTATATACTCAAGTATACCTAACCCCTATCGCTCATAACTCACAATCGGGCTCGACTTAGCACGCGATTAATGAAACTAATTCGAATCAAACTGACTGGTTTGTTATTATAGTTATAGGGTTTACACATTTATAATAAAATTTTAATTATGTAAATAAAAAATTATATAAAATTAATGTATAGTACTCTTTTGACACTTAAAATTGATAAATATATGATTTTCATTACTTAAAAAATATTGATTTAGCTAATCAAAAAATAATTTATTTTAATAACTTTTATAACATGATTTAAGGAATCATCCATAGAGTTTAACTCTACAAATTCATAGAAGCGACACTACTAGAAAACATGTCATCACCATTCGAATTTTTCCAACGAATACATTTTTTGTAGTATTTCTAAGGAGATTCCATCAACAAAATACACATGATGGAATACTCAGTGAAGTTTTTAGAGTTAAAAAGTGGTTTTTTACATAACCGTAAAGGATAGTAAAGTCCACAATATAATTCTAGACTTTACCGTAAGGTGATATCTTAAATATACATATATCCACAACACTATAATCTAAGATATATTATTGTGGAGTATATTTTAAAATTATTTCATGGGCTATACTTTACTCTATAACGCATCCAAACTTGTCGTGTCACTTATCGTGATGTGAAATTTACAATTTTTTGCGACTTTTTATTGATTTCTCGGATTTTTCTCATTGGCCCACTCTTCTTTACGAAGCCGCCAAAATCTCTTTCTACTAAAAATTAGAAAAAAAAAATAATGTAATTTCATTATTTTCGAAAATCATAAAATTTTCTGGGAAATCACAATTTTTCCTGATTGGTGTCCTAAATCTCTTCCCACCTGTGGAGTGATTCTTTCCCTGCAAGGACATGCATGGACCATTATCAATTTATCATATAAAATCTGATACTATTTACTATAGTGTAAAATGTTGAGAAAAAGGAAAGGACTTAATTATAAGGTGGAAGAAGAAGATGAGCAATAAGTGTTACTTGGTTTACTTCAAAAATGATAAGCTCTAAAATCCTATAGAAGGCTCTAAAATCCTAGCCAACTCTTATGCCCTATGGCCCCCAATTATAAGCTCTAATACCACTGTTAGGCCCTTTGGGCTCCTAGAAAAGATTTATAATAGGTGTTACAGGCATTTCTTTATTCAAAAATTAACTCAAAGAATAAGACTTTCCTATTAGTATATATATAAGTCATCAATACCTTTTACACCACTGTTAGGCCCTTTAAGCCCCCAAAATGGACTTCTAATAGGTGTCACGGCCTCTCTTTATCTAAAAATTAGCTCAAAAAATAAAATTTTCTCATTAGTTTATATACAAGTTACTAACACCTTCTACGATCGATGTGAGATTAACCCAACAACTCTACTTCACATATCGGGCATCCCGATACTATCATGACTTTCTACGACCGGTGAGGGGAAAAACCCAACATCAACATCAACAACAAATATAAATACCTTGACCCCAACAAAAAATATACATTCTCCTTAGCTTCCATATATTATATGCATGGGGAAGATCTCGGTTTCTTCTCCTTCAACAACTCTTCCTCCAAGAATGGATCCCTTCCATGTCCAGGGAAGAGCTTCCTTCTTGAAGGTGGCCAACTCCATTAAATGGGTAATATTGAGTACAGACCTACGTTTCAGGATCTGATTAGCTTGTACAAAACTTAAGAGATATACATTTATTAACGATTATCTAGAGTTGACTTCGATCCTCTTTGTTTTTGTTTTTCCGAAATTATCTTATTGGTTTAATTGAAGTTATTAAATTATAGTTTCTTGTTTAAAATGAAACATGGGTTTCAGTGACGAAAACGAATGTTGTATACACATTTAGATAATTAATCTTGTAATAATGCCAAAGAAAACTTACTTTGATTTGTTAAAAATGAAACTTGAAGTTATAATCTTCGAAGCCTTCTTGATACACCGCTTTATGCCTTCTCCTAGATGAGGGAGAAGACTGATGACACAAACGTTGCCATTTGAAAGTCTCTCTCTCTCTCTCTCTCTCTCTCTCTCTCTCTCTCTCTCTAGGGGAGGGTAGGGTATATGATCCAAATCTGAAAATTCAAAACCGATCTTTCTGAAAATTATATTAATTTTATTTAGCATATTTATATCCTGTCCCAATCCGTCAAACTCATATATGATCCATATCCAACTCGATTGACTAAAAAATATAAATAATATAAATTATAAATATTACTTATTTGAATTAAATATGAATTAGATCATACCAAATCTATATCTGACTTGAATATTTTAAATATATTATTATCTAAAAGTCTAAACTCAAATCTAATCTGAAACTTAATTAGATTATATATAAACAAATCAGATGCAAATCAAATTTATGGATATCGGATATCTGTACTTTCTCCAAAATATACTTTCAATTATGGGCCTATCATTCATAATTGGAAGATCTAACTAGCCTCTATATATACATAATAGCCCATAGTTAAAAATCTGATATTTTTACAAGCCCATTAAAATAAATACTTTAATAGATTGTGTAATTAGGTTTATTAATAAGAAAGCCTATAAATATATATATTAAAAGGAGACTATATTTGTGGAGAATTAATTTAATAGAAATTATCCATAATGTACTTAAATAATTTTTTAGTGGGAGGCTCACCGTGGCCAACTTGATTAGTAGTATGGTTTTCGTCGTTGAAGCCATGTTTTTTTGTCTAATATAAGATAAATATATGATTCCAACATTTACTTTAAAATATTGACTTAACAAATTTAACAAAATTAAAAGACAACTAAAGTATTGTAGTAATTTTTATTACTTGATCAGAAGAAGTCCTCACAAGATTTGTCACTTGAGAATTGAGAATCATCCATAGAATTTGACTCGGAAAGTTGTATACTTGGACTCAATTGGACTCAATTCGGGGAGTTTTAAAACTATACATGTTTGATATATGCTATTTGACTCAATTTTTTGCTATGTTTCACCTAACTAATATTTGGATGGTAATATCGGTGATCATTCTAAATATAATAGCTTCCAGTTTTTTAATAAACGCATGGAAAGCAGTAGCATCGCTGAATTATAAATATACAAAACTATCCTTATTTCAAAAAATCAATAAAATCACCTGCATTTTTGCAGCAGCTGATTTTGAAATGGCTACAAGGAATATAAAAGACTAGTTGCTAACTCAATAACCTTCACCTAACTAGGCCTAATGCGAGGACTAGCTAGTTTGTAACAATGTTCAGAGTTTCGTTATAAGATGACTAGTCACTCTAAATGCTTAAAAACATAATTTTATAAAATTAAATATATCTCAAAAAAATAAAACTATTCGGTCACTACGCGTAAATACAAGCCTATTATTAGGCTTGACACTTGGACCTAGTCTGCCACATGGCCTTTTTCAACAAGGTTGGCTGTCATGATAAGGCTTCATTCCTAAATGACTATCCATTTTATAAAATCTCACAACCAAATATTTATGCAAGGGTTGTACACCGCACCAAAAAATGTGAATCCATTCTAATAGTTTACCCAAAATAATATTATATTTACATAAGCACATTTATAAAGCAAATACAAAAAAGTAATGGATTTTTTCAATGATTATGACATCATAAATAATAAAATATAAATTATTATGTAGATGTTTTATAAATATACATTGCCTTCACGACTGAAATTAGATGTTTTAAGGCAGCTTTAATGTATGCTTTGTAGTACTTGATTTGTATTATATATAGAACCTAGATATTTAGTTTTTCTAGTCTTAAATTAGTCTTATTCATTATATTTATTTTTAAAAAATCTCAAAATATTACTGTTTATTAATTAGTTGATATTTAACAATTTGTGAATTTAAGAAACTTAGTCACTTGTTAAACTTACAAGAGGGTGTTTAGTTTTAGAGTACTTATGTTTTATACTTCTTTTTTATATTTGAAATAATAAAAGTAAAAATTTAATTTAATTTAATTTAAAAGTAGGAAATAATGAATAATATCGTAAAATAATTAAAGAACACATGTGGATCCTAATCGAAAACTACACTAGGAAACATATTATATTTATGAAGAGTTATATTATAAATTAGGTATAGGAAGTGGCAAAAATAGAGAGTAGGATTTTATAGGTTTATATAAATAGAATATTTACAAATATTGATATGTAGATATATTTCTTTTTTTTCTTTCTTTAAGGAAGATTTCCTTCTTTTTTTTTTGGTGTGTTCCACTTTTTTACTGTAAAACCTATGACTCAAATTAGGGTTTTATACTCGTGAACTAGTCGGTTTAGCTATTGGTTTGAGTCGAGATAATTTTAGAATACATGCGGTGAGCCGAGACCAACCGTGTATTATGAGCCTAGTGGGTCAAATGTATCGAGTATATAATGATAACCTCAGTAACACAACAAGAAAATGAGTTATCAAAATATATGACACCATGTCAGATTTTTATTTTATTTTTTGTATTTAATAATAAAATTAGAATTAAGTCATTTATCGCGTTAAGACGCATTAGTTATTATTTTAGGGTGGGTTTATAGGTTTAGACCATATCATTCTAGTTAGGATACTATTATTTTATTTTATGATATTTTATATTTTTAAAAATTTATTTATTATTATTAACTCTTGTTGGGAGCAAATAAAGTTTTAATTATAAAACTACTCCTGTATGTTATATTTTCTTCCTGACCATTCTCTTACCCCGCGTCACCACCTCCAGCTGACACCACAGCACACCCCCCTTTGTTTTGCTGCATCCCCACCGCCGGTGACCTCGTCACCGGCTACACCACCGCCGGCCAATGTCGTCCTTTCCCCTCACCTACCTCCTTCCTTTCCCTCCTTTCCCCTCCTTCTTTTCTTCCTCCTTACTCTATTTGCCCATTTTTGGTCGCCACCGCCACCTCACCACTAAAGGCCAGGCATCACCAACCTAGGTCACTCCTCCTTAACCTATTTCGTTCACGTACAAGCCTAGTCAAGCTCTTCCTAACATTCTTGTCCTCTTCAACAAACCACCACTGCCGTCGGGAATTTTTTCCCTATCCGGTCATCAGAAAACATGTGCCGCCAGCACCGTGCCACATCACAGGGGTCATGCCAACCTCCTCCCCTCGCCGTGTCTATCAGGATCACCTTTCCCTTTTCCCTTGCTGGTTTGGCTGCCAGCAGCAAAGCACTGCCGCCACTCATCTGTGGGTTGTCGTCCGACGGCAACCATTGGCCCTCGCTGGTCATTGTGCACCTCCTAGGGTTTGGTTCGAACTTCAACATCCTGTCAAACCCAAGCCAACCTGTCAGTCGTTGCCACCTTCGCCACCACTATTGACGGTAGGAGGTATACTTAATTTAGAATTGATTATATGATTTATAATTAACTAGCATGGTGCGTTAAAAATATAATTGTGCTTAATATGGACAATAACTGCCTAATAGTGTACGAATTCATTTACATGACTGTAATGTATTTTAACAATTAACTGGTAGTAAATTGATGAATTGAATACAAAATTGATAGGACATGTGAATATAATAATGTTGCATGATTGTTCATTACTTGATCTGAGAGGTTTATTGAGTGGAAGCTGATCAATAAGATTAGAATATGTATTATTAATGCATATATGTTGTGTGGGGGATCATGTACTCATGTTGATGAATGCCCAAGTTAGGGATTTTGCCAAGACTTATATTGTATGTTGTATATGATTTGATGATGAGTACTAGGCATTAGCATTTAGCTTTGTTCTATAAGTGCGGTGTAGGAGCTCGTCGCCTAGGCACAAGACCTATCATGGAGCTTCTACCAGGATTGTTTAGAACTCACTCCCTGATGTATGATCTCCTCTACAGAGTTTTGATTTAAATGATACCGGATATAGTGAGTGGTAGACTTATTGAGTTCTACTTAGCATAGTTCATTTAGTCGAATGATTTTCAGATTAAAAATATTCGAGAATGAGATCCCTCGAGTTTGGTTTCAAAATCAGCTCCTGATCAAGTTGCCTTATGGCCTACTATTTAATTCCATACCTAGCTATATAGTATGAATTTTATAATTCTTCAGTGAAATGTGAGATGGGAAAATAGACTCCAATATACCATGAGAGGGCACATGCGTGAGTCACATCGGGCTTTAGATTGGTGAGTGGGTCATTCCATTCATGAGGAATCTTGACAACTCTACATTTTGATCTTCCTCAAACCCAGAGAAGTGTGGAGGTTTACATGACACACATGTTAAGACGTGTAGATTCAAAGGATACTAAAGGTGCCGCCTGAGAGTACTTGTCCTATATGCTCATGGCCAAGTGATATATGGAGGATGTAGAGGGCTTTAGTATATTGGTGTCACAACAATCAGAAGATGGCACTATCAAAGCTATAGTTTGATGGCTCCTTAGTAGTTGCCCTTGTAAGGGTTTTGGTTAAGCTATAAATGTTTTATCTTAACAGGAGAGTCAACTCTCATATGCTAGTTTGATATGTGGTTATTTCTGGACCAATAATACACGTTATTGACGTTTTCTTATTATATATGTAGGTGAGAACCCTGACAAATGAGTATAGTCAACTACCATGGAGGAGCAACAATGCCACTTTGCATACACGTACCTGCTAAGGATGAAAAAAATGTGATGTTTTGATGACATGCGGTAGGCATAAAACTTTATCATGGTGTGATCTAAATTTTTTGTTGTGATGGTTATCATGTTATATGAAATATGATATTCTTTTGAATGTTGTGATTAAAACTGATAAGGATCATTAAGTGGGTTGAGACCCAACTCAAAGAAAATACTTAGGTTAATGTAAATGATATATATGACAGCCTAGCGGTTTATGAAGTCTTGATAAATATAATTATATATTTATATTTTGACAGGGTGACCCCTTATTACACATTTAGGGGAAACTTTGTCATTTTTTATTTCATAACCGTTGTTTTCTTTTTGGGATTTTGATTTGTGTTTGAATTATTTTGAAATTTGATTTTGGTTATAGAACTATTTTAGGTGTTGCGCATCCTAAGCGTACAATGTGTGGTTTTTATTCCATCTTAAGATGACGAGAGTAGAGCCCTTCCATTAGGATTGGGTTGATGGAATTAATTACGCTAAGAATGGTTTGCTCTCCAATAACATTCCAAATCGGTTTGAGAGTGAACCAGATTTGGGGTATTACAGTTTTGGTGTTAGAGTCAACTCTTAGTTAATTAAGACGATAAATGCTATTACATGTTATATGTGTGCAAAGGCTACTCGGAGTTATGCCAACAGATATATTTCTATTTTATTGTCTTTGGTTACAGATTTCTCACTAATCAATTGCATGATAGTATGTTCAAGTTGGGAAAGTGAACAGTGGCAGAGATGGTGATGAAGACACGTAGGACACAAACAGGGCTTCATTGCCTTCTTCACCTAGAGATAATAGTCCAAGCCATGGTTATAGTGAGAAAACATCTAGTCGAGTGAGGACCACACCGCCACCAAGAGAGCCCAATGGGGCTAGTCTTGGTAGCCACCACAGTGAAAGTCATCACCATGACAGTCACTGTAGTGGCAATAGTTGATAGAGTGAGAGAGATGCAGCTATTGCTAGATTAGCTAAGGCACAAGTACAGATATAATGAAATCAAGAAGAGTTCGGGAAGAGCTCATACACATAGCTCTCTGAGTAGCCAGAGCTAAGAAGAAATTAGCAGTGGACAACGAGGCACGAAGAGAGACTGCATTTCCCATGGGCTCTCCACCGCTGCCTCCTCCTCTACCGCTGCATTAGAGGACTACTCAAACAACAGGTTCTCTATGTGCTCCATTTTAGGTGGGAATGGGCACTAATGTGAGTGGACCCACTGTAGCAGGCAGTGACCAGACCGCAAGTTGTAGTTGAGCTACAGGGTTTGGCAGTGTTCTGGCAGGGACATGACCACACTTGCCATAGTTTGAGTTAGGAGAAGGCTCCAACAGATCATCTGATGCAAAGAATTTAGAAATGTGGTAATATGAGAGATTTGTGAACAATGGTGGACATCCATTATTAGGGAAGTTGGATGCAAAAGAGGCATTCCTATGGATATCATTAGTCAAAGGAGTGTTTGGCAATAAGACATACCCAATGGAGCACAAAGTACGCATCATTATAAGGGCTTTCTAGGATGAGGCTAGAATATGGTGGGCTTAAGTGATGAATTCCACATTTGCTCACAAGTAACCCTAGGATGTCACAATAACATCCAAGGTCATATCAGCCATAGCAGGTTGCACACCATAGACATCAAATAGATGCTCCTTTGCTATGAGAACCATGGATGGTAAGGGTTAGGACAATAAGCCATGTAACATCCCAAATCCAGTTCACTCTTGAACCGAACTGAAATGCTACAGGTCAAACATTGGTTAATGAAATGATATGTATGACAACCTAGTGGTTGATGGGGTCTTAATAAAATTAATTATATATTTATACATGGGGCGACCCCATTTAAGGGAAACTCTGTTTGTTTTGATTTCATAACCATTGTTTTTTTGGAGATTTTGATTTGTGTTTGAATTATTTTGAAATGTGATTTCAGTTATCATATCATACATATAGGACCATGTTAGATATTGCTCATCCCATGCATACGTTGTGTGCTTATCGGCTACCACGGAGGAGCAACAATGTCATTTTGCATACATGTACCTAATGAGAATGAAAAGAATGTGATGTTTTGATGATATGTGGTGGGTATGAAACTTTATCATGATGTGATCTAAATTTTCAGCTATGATGGTTATCATGTTATATGAAATATGAAATTTTGAAAGTTGTGATTAAAACTAAATAGGACCATTAAGTGGGTCGAGACCCAACTAAAAGAAAATACTCTGGTTGATGTAAATGATATGTATGATAGTCTGGTGGTTTATGGAGTTTTAATGAATATAATTATATATTTATATTGTTGACATAGCGACCCCTTATTGCACATTTAAGGGAATCTCTATCCGTTTTGATTTCAAAACCGTTGTTTTTTTGAGATTTTGATTTGTAGTTGAATTATTTTGAAATATGATTTTTGTTATATTATTATACATATAGGACCATGGTAGGTGTTGCACATCCCATGTATACATTGTATGCTTCTTGTCTCGTCTTAGGACACCAAAAGTAAATCCCTTCCGCTAGGACTGGGTTAATCGAATTAATGAAGTTAATAATAGTTCAGCCCCAATTAATATTCTAAATCAGTTTGAGAGTAAATGGGATTTGGGGTATCACACTTACCTTTCTTTCATGTATCATATTAGGGGTGTAAACGAGCCAAGCCTGCTCGCGAGCTTTTTGCGTTCGGCTCGGCTCGGCTCGTGCTCGTGCTCGTTAATTTTGTGCTCGAAAAAATACTCGGCTCGAAATAGATAAGCTCGTTGAACAACGAACAGAGCTTGAGCAAAGGAGTATTCGGCTCGATTCGGCTCGAAACTCGAACTCGATGTGTTCAAACTCGAAAAAATGTTCGGCTCGGCTCGGCTCG
>JAVDBV010000240.1:0-23889 GCA_032619315.1 Piper longum
GTGAGGGGCAGGAGGAGGGTGGGTGACGGCCCAGATTTATTTGTTGCGCAGATTAGATTTCCTTCCTCTTGCAGAGGAAATCCAATCTCTTAAAAAAATAGTCTCTTAATAAATAGAGAGCGGTTGAGAGCTTAATTTGAAGTTTTGGCGGGCCTAGTTTGATTCTAGTAAAATTCACTTGTTTGGACGACCAATCGGGACATGTATTAATATTAAAAAATAATAAGTACTAACGTCTGTTGATTGATAAGTCGTTAAAACCGATGACTGCATTTTATCTATATCAAAAAAATTACAACTATATATGATATTGTTATATTAGCAACATTTGATACTAAGCTTTTTCTTAATATTAATGATAAAACTTTAAGTTAGAGACAGCTCAAAGAATCAAGTTCAGTCGAACAAGTTTAATTTTTATTTATCAATACTTCTCTTATTATGATTTAATTTATAACATAATTTCATTTTGAAAACAAATAATTAATTCCTTCTTTTCACAGTAGCTTGACCAAGTTCGGCCCTACCTCTACTTTTAAGCAAAACGGGTGTTTTCTTTTAAACTATTATATAATGTTCTACCAATATAAAAGTATATCTATATCATAATTTCAAAATTCTTTTCGATTTTAAAAATTTCTCGAGTGAACTCCTTGAACAACTCTCTACCTAGAGATTGACTCTTAGAATCAAATTATAAAAGTTATTAAAGTATATTATTTTTTTAGTTTAATTAAATTAATATTTAAAGTAATATAAATAATATATTATCAATTTTAGTATTGCTATGCACTAATTTTATATGATATTTATTAATTTAATTAAAAAATAAAATAAATAACTTTGAGTCTCCCGTCATTAAGTCTGGTTTCAAATTTTTAACTTATAATCCATATTAGATGGTTGGATTTCGTAACCAAAATCAAATTGAAGTATCCTTAGAATCGAATCAAAATGAACCAAAATATTTTAGTTTGGTTAGTTCGATAAATAAATAATTGAATTAAGTAATAATTTATAAAAAAATAAATTTATTTAATTTTTTAATTAAGATTATATTATTATTTTAGTTAACATAATTGTTTAATAAATAATTTTAAATAAAACTCATTAAAAAATAAAATTCATTATAAAAATGTTATAATTTTATTATAATTAATATTTTTTTATAAAAAAAAAAATCGATTAATTCAGTTCGCTTTAGAACTAAAATATCAACGGGGAACTCGGTTTATTTATAGCCCAAATTAAAGCCGAACCGAATTAATTCGAGAAACCGAATCGAATCAACAAGTTGTTTGGCTTTTCACCGAATTCTTCTCGCCCTTCCGACGCGAATCTTTACCACTTCCCAGCTCCGCCGGCGATTCCAATTGCGGCATGGCGGCTTGCGGCACCTGCCCAAGCTCCTCTCTTCCTCTCACGGTGAAATCCTGCCTCGGTCTGCTTTTTCCCCATTTTGAGGCCGCTCCGGATTCAGTGCGGGAGGAGAACGGAGAAGCATAGGTACCCGTCGGAGAAGAAGAAGCACCGGAAGGAGGCCAGGTCCTTGGTTGGGATCGAAATCAATGATAAAGGCGATGGATTTTGGAGAATCAGAAGCTTTCTGTGCCAGTGGAGGAGGATGCCGGTAAAGACTCTCTGGATGTGTGATGGTCTGCTCAAGGCCATTGCCAAGGTTCTCGAGTTTCCGGTGAGTGTCGTCGCTCTTTTCAAGCTTTTCTCTAATTCTACTGCATGCTGTTAAAATTGGTAGCTTCTTTCATACAAGAAGGAGAAGACGCACTGCCGAGACTAACAAGCCAAATGATGGAACATCTATTTTCATTCGTTTTTTTTTATGGAAATTTAGCTATTTTAACTACAACACGAACAAGGAAAAGAAATTGAGTTAACGAGTTTTGACACTGTTCCTCGACTTAGGGTTTTCCCTGTCATAGTCATAGAATTACAAGCCCTTTTCTCTTTTAAGCTTGATAGTGCTGCAAGTTGAAGTTTGGTAGCTTCTTTCACACAAGAAGGAGGTAGAGTCTGACCTTCTTACTTTGTTTATATATGTTTCGAATTTAGGCAACTTAATTAAAGAGAAAATAAGTTCACGGGATTCAAAAATGTGCCTATATCAGGATTTTCACTTCCTGTCATAGAATTACAGGCCATTTTCTCCTCAGTTCAACGTTGCTTACTTTGAGAATGTGACTAGATCAGGATTTTCATTATCAAGCCATCAAAAAATTTCAAGTTCTTGTATCCTTCATTTCGTTAAAATCATGGATCCTGCGATTTATATTTATTTATGTACGCTTAAAGGGGAAAAACATTAATATAGAATGAATTGATTTGATATATACTTAGGTTTCGCAACTGAATTCCCTTATCTAGTTGTAGTTCACAATGTAGGGTCAAGGCTATAATCGGGGCTCTATATACAATAATATAGATGATAATATGGCAAAACTTGTGTGAAAGGATGCTATGGCCATCTTAGAAGTTTACTATTTCGCATCTTGAAGAAATTGTCGTTTCTTATATTCAGGTTGCTTCACTGCTACCTTGGGAAGCCTTCTCTAATGTTCGAAAGTCATTTGATGCAAAGAAGGTGGCGTAATTGAAAATCTTTATAGTTTGACTGAGTTGTTTTTGTTCGCGATGTCTTTCCTTAGGTTTTAACTTCAGTTTGTGATGTTGTAGCTGTTGAATGAACCATAGTTCGTGTATACAGTGGACATGGATGTGGAGAAGCTTCTAAAGCTTGAGCCACGTACATGGACTTCATCTCCCATTTGGAGCCAAAGCTTGGCCTTGTTGAGTATATGCCCAAAGATGAGTATTCTATGGAAATGGTGCGTCTTATAACAGGACTTTAAATGGACTGATCTTACCAAGAGCTCAAAAAAAGGTGAAGTCCACATGTCCTTAAATCAGAAAACTCCTAGAGTTGCAGTGATAGGTAGCGGGTCATCAGGATTATTTGCCTCTAGTGGTTACAGAGCTTGGTACAGAGGTGACGTTGATAAAAAGGGGCAAACCAGTAGAGCAAACAGGCCTTGATATTGGTGCTCTAGTGGTGCGGCGCATCTTCCAGACGGAGAGCAATTTTTGTTTTGGAGAGGTGTGTTTTCTTATTTCAGAATATAGTAATTTTTGGTGTCAAAGCTTGGTATCTCATGCCGCACTAGTGTAAGTTATCGTGCAATAAATTCCTCATTTATTTTTAGTGAAGGTGAACTCTATGCACATATGTTTCCTATTTCCTTGCACTTCACCATTGCCTAACAGTTGGGGTCTGGTTCAACGTCGATCCTTCTTTCTCTCTTATCATTTGAGGACTTATACTTTGGCAGGGTGGTGCAGGTACTTGGAGTGATGGGAAGCTTGTAACAAGAATTGGACCAATAGTGACAGTGTTCAGTCTGTAAGGATCACCAACCTATCCTTGCCATTTATCTTTACGCTTATTAAATATGATGTCCTACATCCATCACCTAGTGATGGAATTTATCGTCCTCAGAGTGATCAACATTTAATCCATCAACCCAAATTGCTCTTGATTCTTTAAAGGAAAATATCTTTTGTGAACCCAATTATTATATATTTGAATGCTTGAAAACCGAGTGTATTTGAACCTGCCCGCCGCAATGTAGTTCTTACTTTTCTCATGCTTCTAGGAGATAAATAACCTTGTATTTATCTCCAAAACCGAAAAATGCATTTTGGTTTGGGGACTTAATATATCATATTTATTTCTAAATGCACCTCTTTACAACCTCCTTATGAGAATCGATCAAGTCAGTTAATCAAATTACAATCACATGTTCGCATTTGCTAGATTCATGTTTCATGCTTTTATGGAAGTTATAATTTAGAGGTTTTACAGAAATATGTGATGTAATTAACATTGTACCATATGATATAGGGTTTTGATACTCCCAAGCTCACAGGAGTTATGTTGCCTGCTCTCAATCAGGTGCTTAGACTAGTGTGTTTTGGAGCGCCACCAAACATGCTGATAGCTCTAAACTGAATTCCAAAAAAAAAAAAAATAGAAAATATCATAAATAATCGTGTTTTAAAGTTTTATATCATAAATAGCAACAAATTTAAAATTCTATTAGATATAACCACATTTCATATTTTTATTTCACATATAGTTAGATCTACTATTATTATTTTATGTATAGTCAATTTTTATATTTTAAATATATTTCATTCATAAAATTTTATTTTATTAACATAAATACCCTTAATTTGACTTTAAATTTTCATAAACATTATGACGAATGATACTTATGTTTTTATAAAAATATATATATATTTAAACTTAAAATATATCGGTTTAAAAAAAAATTGATTTCTAATAAAATATAATAAGTTCATATTAAAATTTAAAACACCCAAATATATATATATATATATATATATTGTTTTGAATTTTAATTGATTAAATTTCAAATAAAATTTAAAATTTTACATTTTAAAATTAACTAAAAAATAATATAATTTAGAATTTACTCATAATTATCAATCTTTTTATTTTGATATATAAAATAAATAAGGATTATAACTTCTATTTACTATCATCATTGTTTTGAATAAAACTGAAATTTTTATGAGTATTTTCGTCATTAAATAAAATATAATGAATTTTAGTCATTATGATAATAAAAATTTGAAAATTTAACTATTTTTGAAAAAAAAATTGAAACAAGGATATTTATTATATTTTCTAGAAAAAAAATTGTCTGGTCAAGTTGGAGAGAGGGTAACGCCAAAATTTGGCTCGCCTTGTAATCGGCGACACCCTTGCGCGTAGGCCGGATCATCCCCACGAGGCCACTCAATTTTTTTTTTTAACAACAATCCCCCTAATTCATCTCTAGCCCATCGCCCCACCTCATTCCCAAATCATACCATAACTCCTTCAATCTTCATAATATCTATATATCTCCTTACCATATCATTCACATTCAATTCCTCTACGTTTTTCCTGCTTTCCTTCTCTCACTGACAGGCTATCAACATTAAAAAAAAAGATCCCTCCTTTTCGAAGAGTTTCCTTAAAAAAGGGGGTGTTTCAACCAAAAACTGAAAAATGGGATTGATACTATTATTGGGAAAGTAAAGACAAAATATTAGGGCGTGCACAAGTTGAGCTAGGAGCTTTTGTGACTCAACTCTGCTTGACTTAAACTTGATTTATTTTAAGTTTGGCGGGAAACTCGATATTAAAAAATCGACTCGATTTGACTACAATAGGCTCAAATCTCATTTGATTCAACTTACATCTAGGCTCAGCTCGATGTTTAATATAAATAATTAATTTTTTTAAACAATACATGGATAATATAAAATTAAAAATAAAAATTTGGTATAAAAATAATTAAATCAAAACAATCTAATTGTTATTATATGATCGTCAATTAAGGAGAATATCATTTATCCTTTTACAAAAAAAGAAAATCAAAACTATTACATTATAAAGAACAAATTAGAGATTCAAACTTATGGTGATGAAACTCAAATAGGGCCGATGCTCGACTCGAACTCAATCATGCTCAACTCAAAAGTCGAATTAAAATAACTCGACTCAAAACTATATCTCAAAACTCGATTCGATCATCAAAAGAGTCTCGAGTTGGGCAAAACTCGACTCGACTCATGCCCATGTGTAAAGCCCATGATCCACATTAGGGTTTTATACCTATGAATAGGTCGATTAAACCGTCAATTCGAGTCAAGTCACTTTCACATCACGCATGTTGTACTAAGGGCGACCATGTGTTATAAGTCATTAGGAGCATGTGTACTCACACATATGATGAAAACGTCACTAAGACAACAATAGAATGAGTTATCAAAGTATATGAGAATACGTCCAATTTTTTTTTATAGTAGACCGTAGAAAAAGATTTAAACTGTTTATCGTGTTAAGACGAATTAGTTATTATTTTTAGGTAGGTTAGTAGCCTTAGAACATGTCATTTTAATCAGGACACTATAATTTTATTTTATGGTATTTCATTATACTTTGTTTTGTATTTTTTGGAATTTATTTATTATTATTGACTCAAGTCGGGAGCGAGTAAAATTTTAATTACGAAACCCCGCCCCTCTTCAAACAACCACCGCCGCCGACTGACCGGGCTGTTGTCGCTTCGCCTTCCCTTTTTTTCCCTTCTTCTCTTACCCTATTCCTGCTTGCCACTGGCCTCACCGTAGTCGACCGCCGACATTGGTCGCCACCATTCAATCATGCCCTTCCTAGCCGACCTTCCCCTTCCTCTGCCTTTCTCGTCCCTTCCTATCCTTCCCTTAGTTGTCCCTTTGCCATCGTCGGTAGTGGCAATTAGCCACCATTGCCGCTGACCAATTTCTGGCTAGTCGTCCCGGCGCCCTCAACTGAGATTTTCTTGTACAGTCTAGCCAAGTTTTGGGGTATTCACTAGTGGTCTACCGTCATCCCTGTTGGCCAGTTGCATGCTGACCGAATGCCACTCTATACAGACATCCTTAGGTCCTCGTCATGCGCCGGAGCCTAGCCCTGGTCAAGGTCTCCCTTGGGCAAATAGCAGCTACGCTGATAGCAGCAGCGACAGTTGCCACCGTCATTAGGTATACATCCCTATCGATTTATTTGACTTTATTTCATAGTTATAGATATCATTGCAAAATGAAATTGGGATAGGGATGCTTTAATGAAATTAGAATTGAATAAGTTAACATAATAACAATGACCCCTAATTAACGACATCGGGATTCAATGATGAGTAGGAGCCCCATATCTATATTGAGGACGAGTTATGTTAGAGGTTGTGAAAGGAAAAGAGTTATTCTTAAGTTAATTATTTTCTTGTCATGATTTGGAGTGGAAGTAGTTATCATTCTAGGAAGATATGTAAAAAGTGATTTAATTCTTGGGGTACTTAAATGTATGTGGACTTTAGTAATTGCTTATGACTTAGGATTTCGAAATTGTTGAAATGATGGTTAAGAGAAGTAATAGTTTCATTATAATTATCATGGTTGGATTATTTATGAATTGGCTATGATAAATTAAGAATGAAGCCAAATGTGAGTATGAAGTTGGGAATTGTGCATGAATTGAGAATTCATGGATCAATTAATAGCTATCCAAGAATTATTAGAATATGTAGCAATAATAGTTATTTCATGATTTCACATGTTTTGTGATGTCTTCTATTCGTCTTCTTATGATTTCATATATATATATATATATATATATATATATATATATATATATCATGCATCGTATAGTTAGAATTGGACGTTAGTATTTACTCGTGATGTGTAGGAATAGAATAAGAGTTCGCCGCCTAGGCATGTGACCTCACTAGAGCTTCTACCAAGTTTGTTTAGGACTCGTCCCTTATTTATCGCTTCTTCTATTGTGATTTGATTTATTATTTGTAGGATAGGTTAAATGATATTTTATCCGATCCCACTTAACTCAAGTTATTTAATCAAATAGGTTTCCAAATTAATTACCCTCGAGTTTGATTTCGAAAGTAAGATCTACCACAAGTTGCTTTCATGCTTAATATATAATTCCCTTCCTATGTCTATATGTAATTTTATCGAGCTTTCAGTGAAACGAAAGATGGTAAAACCAACTTGCACATACCAAGAGCGGGTGCACATGCCAGTTATAATAGATTTTAGATTAGTGAGAGGGTTGTTCCATTCCTGAGGAATCCTGACAACTCTACATTTTGAGTTTCCTCACACCTGGAGAAAAGTGGATGTTTGTAAGTGTTATTTAGTATAGCGCATATTCGGACATGTGGTTAAAAGGGTACTGAAGGCGACTATCTAAGAGTATTTGGCTTTTATGCTCAGGAGAAATATGGAGGACATGAGAGGGCTTAGGAGTTACTGATATTCTAAAGTGTGGGATAGAAAAATGAGAAAATGTCGAGAGAGGCATCAAACAGCTCAGTCAATTCATGATGCTACCGAGTCTATAACAAAGTTGTTTCCTTAGAAAATATCCTAATGAGAGTTCACAAAAGTTATAAATATTTTTTTTTTACATGAGAGTTAGCTCTCATGACCAATTTGATATAATTATTTTTGGACCAGTAATACTCGTCACTGATGTATTTTATTATATATGTAGATGATAATCAGGAAATGGATGTGCTAGCCAGGACAAAGGAGCAACGAGATCTTATACACACACATCGGTCTAATTGTACATTGTTTGTGGTTATCGTGTTTATATGTTGATGATGCTGAAAATGATATGATAAAAACGAAAATGTTATTGTGAAAACTATATGTTGTTAATTATGATTATTGTTGTAATGACATAATTACTTAGTAAATATATGGTGATTTTGCATGTGATCAGCAAGTGGGCTAAGAATAAAATGTGAATGAGAATGAACAGATGAGTCTAGACCCAATTCAAAAATGTTAGTCATGCAGTATGAGAATGATTGTGTATAGAATAACTTTTAATGTTGTGTTATATATATAATGATTCAGAAGATGTTTTAGGAAATACTTTGTTTGTTTTATTTTATAAATTTTATCAATTTATTATGATTATTTTTTAGTGTGAATTATTTGTCATATCATTCATGTAGTATATTTTTAGGGTTCTATACATCTCATACATACGTAACAATATTTTTCTTCCATCTTAAAATATTTTAAAAAGATCTATTTTGAATTAAATTCGAATTGACCGATTTAATTGAGTAACCCATAATATTTCAGTACGGTTTGTAAGTGAACCAGATTTAAGATATCATACCAACCCCACAAAAAAAACATTTTGCACGTGGTATTAGCCACTTTGTTTTCATTCGATTGATACTCTTAACATACCAATCGAATGAGATTTATTATATTTAAATATTATTGATATGTCTTAGGACAGTGTCTCATTTTTAATTTAAATATATTATACTTTTATTCACATATACTTTTTGATAATTTATGTCATGTCAGTTATATATAGCAGTAGACACAACAAGCGTACTAGAAAAAACTAGATTATAAAATAATGATATTTTGTCTGAGAATAATTACCTATCCACATCCTTTTTAAAATATAATACTTATTTATATTACAAAAATATTTTTTAATTTGGTCTGCTGATATTTACTTCATTACCTAGGTACATCTCTTAAAAAATGAATAATCTTATAAGATATGTCTTTAAAGAAAATGTGTAATTCAAAGATAGTTACTTTTTTTTTTTTTTTTTATATTTACATCCAAAGGGTTGTAAGCTTTTATTTCGAAAAAAATTCTATAAATTTGGATATCTTTTGACATGTTTCTTTTGGCAACACTCTTTTAGAAAGAAATATAGAATAAATCTATCGTATTCACAGTTCATATATTCTTATTTGAACTTCTTAAATATTTATTTTTTATTGGTCTGAAATTTTGTACAAGTGAAATAAATTTTAATGTATTTTGTTAAATTATTTTGTTGTCCATGCGTACATAAATTCAAAGATTTTAATAAAAAGATCAAATATTAAAATATTATTTTTAATATTTTATTAAAAAATATAAATATAGCTCGAGCATTGTACCGTGATTTTGGCTAATTTTAATTATTACACCTAACCTTTCTTTAAATATCATAATAATAATAAATTAAATATAAATCACCCAATTAATCTATTTGTAATTTAACAAAACAAATTGCAACAACAAAAAAAAAAATAAAAGAAGCCCTCATTTGGGAATAAAAGATAAAAAAGGGGATGTATTCTGCCCTTAAATCACAAATAGCTATTTATTCACCCCCTTTATTTAAATTTTTAATCACACACCCTTTTCCCAACAATTTATATGAGATATACACTAAACACAGATGACAGAGTTAATCCGTTTTTAGTTCATTAACACAACTACACAACCCCCTCCCCCCCTCCCCATTTTCGATTTCCTTCTTCCTCGGCCGCCCTTCTCCTCCCCCTCTCCCCGGTTCCAATCCCCGGCGTCGTTCGAAGGTGACCGACTCGTCGATCTTTGCTGTCTTCTTCGGTTGTTTCTGGTTCCTGTTTTGTTATCTGCGATGTTGTTTTTGTGGGTGTCGTTTTGATTGTTTCGGATTTTGATTTGGTTGCTGGGTTGGGATTTTAGGGTTCGGTGGAGTTCTCGAGGTTCAGCGGTGGATCGGTGGGTTTTGGGGGGGGCGGATTTGAGGTTGGGGTTTGGTGGATCGATTGATTGTTACGTGTTGGGCGGTTCGTGTGTGGCTGATTGTTGCGGGTATGTCCGGGTTTGTTGAGGCCGGGTTTTACGAAATTCTTTGATTGAAATGTATTGGGGATGCTCTTGGTTCCAAGTGCAAGTCTTGTGTGCTTGCTGCTTTTGGTGGACTTGGGTTGACTCTTCTCGAAGTTTTTCTCTTTGGGTATTTTGATTGTCGAGACTCAAGATTGACGCGAAATTTTTGGTCTTTTTGCTTTGCATTTTGATAATTCGATGGATTAATGGGTTTGATTCTTTGATCGGTAGTCGGTTTTTTATGTTTGTCATGTGAAAGTAGTGGATTTTTTTTTATTTTGCATATTAGGCTACCGAATCGCCGCTTCTAACTCTGGTTTTTGCACTTTTGGTTAGGTATAATTTGGTCGCCATAGTTTAAACTGAGAGGTTCATTGGTATAAGCTTTCTTCCTACTTTGTTAGATAACAAAGGTTACTGAATTCTACCGGTTTGCTGTTAGAATTTTGACAAAGAGAGATAGAGAAGCTCATTTTCTGTGAATGTACTCGTAGGTCTGATTACACTCCGACTTTAAAGCTTACTCAACAAATGACCGATTTCTAGAGATATAATAAGTTAAACTGTACTTTTATTCATTTTACTTGGCGACTTAATGGTTTAGGTGATTTGTGTCAGAATTAACTCTGGCACATGTTTTTGCATAGTATGTCGGAAAAGAACTGCTTGAATTTATTGCTTTCCTGTGCCTTTTACAGCTTCAATGATGTTACATTTTGTTTCAATTTGCAGTCTTATTATCTCTTTGCGTACTTCCAGCATATTTGTGTCCACTAGTTCTTTTGATTAAATATGGGAATCTACCTCAGTACACCAAAGACTGATAAATCTTCTGAAGATGGTGAGAACGCAAGACTGAGTTATGGCTTATCATCTATGCAAGGGTGGCGTGCTTCAATGGAAGATGCTGTGAGTACAATCTTTACTTGTCATCATTGACCATACCTTCTCCGTGTTAATTTCATTCGATAGTTTTTTGGGTATCATTGATTAATCACTATGAGCATCATTCTAATAACAAAAAATGTATCGAAGATTACTTTTCCCAAATTTGATATAAATGTTGCATGTATGCAATTGAAATTAGCATATATCTACAAGTAATCATGGTTTTATTGCTGATTATGTGGTTAATGTCCTCGTTCTCACTTCCCAAAGAGGCAACTAGCTTCAAGTGCATCACGAAGAACTTGTGTGGCCTTTTAGCTAGAAACGTTAGTCCTGTGATAGAAAAGTTTGTAAATGTTCAATTTTTATTTATTGGGTGAATTTTTGGACTCTATTTTGATTGTGAATAACTATGAATTTTATTTTTGAGCATTCCTGATATTTGTCAAATTTTTTCATTCGAAGCAAGATAATTTTCTTATGTAGTGTTGGTTTTATGACCTGTGTCCTACAGCATGCAGCTTTTCCTGACCTTGATGGTAACACTTCATTTTTTGGTGTGTATGATGGTCATGGAGGTGAGATATATATTTGTATTGATTCTATCTTTTGCTATAATTATCTTTGTAACTATTGAATAAATGAATCTGGCTGTCTGATCATGAATGGAATCCATTTCTAAGTCCAACGATAGTTAAACTTGGTCACCAATCTTATTTCTACCCTACAACATACAATTATCAAACAATGATTTTTGTCCAGGATGGAGTTTACTCATTAGCTAATCTTATCAGTAGAACGCAAGTAACCTACAGAGGCTATGGCAACTAAATGTGGGAAGAGCTGAATTTAACCTTTCATGTGTAAATTTTTAAACTCTACATATGATAGGAAGCTCATCTGGGCATCAAAACGTTTCCATTTGTAATCACATGGACTATAGTTTTTAGGATCCATGTCTCCATCGCCTTTTTGGGTATCAGGTGGATGTAAAAGAAGAAAATATTCAAATTTTTAAACTCTGGCCAAACAGATTTTATACTTTCCAGATGTTTTGAACTAAGTCATAATATATTGTTTCATATGTGAATTTTTCTTTTCAGCATCAGTGTTTAAGTGATGTTTAGGTGTTACATGGACTTGTACTTATTATGAGTTTCCTGGTCTCTCTACAGGTAAAGTCGTTGCAAAGTTCTGTGCAAAATATCTGCATCGTCAGGTCCTAAAAAATGAAGCTTATTCAGCTGGAGATTTGGCTGCTTCTGTTCAAAAGGCATTTTTCAGGTTCATTTCTTAAAAAGTAACGGTCTCTTTTTGTTCAAGTCACTCAATTTTTAGTTTGTAGCTGTGGAGATCATTCATTAAACTATTTTTCTTTAATTTTCCCGCCAGGAGATGAAAACCTGGTGACATGCCCTTTAATCTTAATGGTGTCTTTAGTTCTGTGCAAATTTCTTGTTGGGTCTGATGGAGTCATCACAATCTAGGAATTGTGAACTATCTGCAGCATCTTATGTTGAAATTGTGTTTTACTGAAACTGCAGAATGGACGAGATGATGCGAGGCCAAAGAGGTTGGAGAGAGTTGGCTGTACTGGGAGATAAAATCAATAAATTAACTGGAATGCTTGAAGGATTAATATGGTCCCCGCGGAGTGGAGAGTCCAATGATCAGCTTGATGATTGGGCTTTCGAGGAGGTAGTTGTTTATTCAGAAATGCTGTGTGTTACTTTAATATCAGTAGGCATCAATGTTTCATGTAAAGTTTATCTGCCTTGTCATTGCACTGCCAATTGTCAGGTTTTTGTTTCTGGACATGGAGCATTGTTATGCATTGAAAGAAAGTCGCGTGCAATTTTTGACATCTGTGTTGCCATAGTCTAAAGTACTTGCAACCCTTGTTCTTGACTGATTGTTGGCATTAAGATTGTACTATCCAGGCCCGTGTGCTAGTGGTCCAATTCAAGTGCACCATGAGCATTCAAATTAATGTAGTTTTAAAAAGCTCTTTTGCCACCAAAACAATATTGAAGCTATTTCAAACTCTTCATTCTGCGCATTGTCTGCTTACTTTTCATGTTTTATAAATTACTTTTCATGATTTATAAAAGATCTATTTAATCATTAACTTGTCTATTTTGCACAAGAATTTGCAATGCTTTGAGGTGAACGTGAAACGGTTAACTCTTCTTATGGTGCCTTCTAATTTAAATCCATAATTTTCTTTTTTGTAGTTTATTATTTTTTTTTACTTTAATATATCATTTTGCTATTACCAGTGCATTTACAGTTTTCTTTAATTTATTGGTTACCTGGAATTATAGTAGAAGCATATAGAATTTGGTGATTGCTTTAAGCTCATGGCACATATATGCATCTTTTGTACAATGCTTAAAAAAGAAAAAGAAAAGAAAAGAAGAAGAAGTCCGGGGTTTTTGTTTTGTAATTTTGAAATGAGATCACGTTTTATATTTTGGCACTTGTGATCAAAATTTGAACCACATAAGGATGATATTTGCACCATTTTGTGAGTCCTTAATATTCCTTGTGAAATTGCATGCGTTGGAAATAGGATTTCTTCCATTCATTGAATGGAAAAGGCTGAAGGAGAAGTTTTCCCTTTGTTTTGTTATCAGTACTTTGTTTACTTAGTAATCTAAATTTGGAAAGCCCAGATTAAATGCTTCCTTTTGAGAACCAATCCCTTTTTGAAGGCCATTTCGGCAAGTTAGATGTTTGTGGGCCTTTAAATAGATTTACTTATTGTTCACTGTCAAGAAGGTTTCTATAGTTCCTAATGCTTGCTAAATCAACTACCTTTCTGATTAGGGTCCTCATTCTGATTTTCCTGGCCCTACTTCTGGGAGCACAGCTTGTGTGGCTCTCATTAGGAACAACCAGCTCATTGTTGCAAATGCTGGTGATTCACGGTGTGTCATATCAAGGAAGGGTCAGGTATATTCTTTGTCCTTTGTACCTTACAAAAAAATTTTGACAGTTAAGGGCAAACTTGTACTTAAAGCTTGTTGGTTTTTGAGGGATAAACATTTTCTATCTTTGATGTTGTTGTACAGGCATACAATCTATCAAGAGATCACAAACCGGAGCTAGAGGTTGAGAAGGAGAGAATTCTGAAAGCGGGTGGCTTCATTCATGCAGGACGAGTGAATGGAAGTTTGAACTTAGCAAGAGCAATTGGTATAGGGATTTTAACCTGAAGCCAAAAGACTTGTTCTAGGACAGTTTTGTTGAAGTTTTTGTTGTCTTATGCAGGCGACATAGAATTTAAGCAGAACAAATTTTTACCTGCTGAGAAGCAAGTTGTAACTGCAAATCCAGACATAAATATTGTTAGTTTCTATTATGCCTCCTTTTATGTCTTCTTGTTCTACGTCTTTTCAATTGTTTGGTGTCAAAAAAGAGTTTATTCAACAATATGAAAATTCTTGTGCATATCTGCTGTTGCTGTCTTTATATTTGTTGTGGTCTTATTTCAGATTCACCTCTGTAATGACGATGAATTTATTGTCCTTGCGTGTGATGGAATCTGGTGAGTTTATGTGCCGGTATTTGAGTTCATGATGCTACTTGCCTGTGTTTGTATTGATGGCTTTCTCATCTTATTAACAATAAACACCTGCTTTGCATAGTTGGTGGTGACTATATTCAGGCGATAGGAAAAAAACATAGGGTTATTGAAGTCTAGGGTCAATGAGTACTTAAAATAATTGGTAGTGAGGAATATTTGTTTGATAAGAACCTTCGTGATGGACTTTTACTTGCCATAAACCTAGCAAGTTTATAAATCTATTTTTTTTTAAAAAAAATTTAAATTGGTTTAACACCATTTTACTTATGCCTAAGGAGCAATTATTGATGGATCTAACTGCAGAAAAATGACGTCAAATGTTCTGAGAAGTTATAGTTATCTTTTAGGGAGCAAAATTTGTAAATTTTAATAAGTGGGATCCATTTAATAGATCCTTAATACCATATAGCCAAAATGGCAATCTCTTATTCTGTAGCCTAACTCGATGAGAAGATCTTGCAAAATACTTAGTTAATAGTATGTACTAGTATTTAATGATCTTGATTCTTTATTGTAAAACTGATTATTCTGGGTTAATGATGTGATCTTGAATTGGTCCCCTTAATTTGATCCTTGTTCAAATGGTGTCCTTTGGCTATTTATTGTAAAAACAAACTTTTAGTGTGGGTATATTTTATAAGGCATGCCTGAATAAATCATGTTGATTGATACAGAAAGTCATCTCGAGTTGTTTTTATTTTAGGGACTGCATGTCAAGCCAGCAACTGGTGGACTTCATAAATGAATATATAAATGTGGTAAACATTATACGTGATTTTGGTGTATTATTATTAAGTTAATTACAGCAGCCTTGTTCGTATGCTTATTTATAAATATATGATGATGCAGGAATCTAGTCTCTCAGCTGTATGTGAAAGAGTTCTTGAACGGTGTTTGGCACCATCAACGCAAGGGGGAGAGGGATGTGACAATATGACCATGATCATTGTGCAGTTCAAGAAACCAATTAATACTCCTGTGACAGAGGCATCTTCTCAACCACAGGTAGAAGAAACTCCAGAAACTGAAACAAAATGAACAGCGAAAAAACATGTTCCTGCATGTGTGATTCCGTACCCCTGCGTGCATCGTAGAGCCCTGTGTCATTCCCAAATCGTCTGTAAATTTGACATAATTCTGCCCATTGACTTGTTTTGGGTTAGAAGAATGTACTCTGTGTAGATTTAATTGGTAACAATAAGAAGTGTTGGAACAATCCTGTAAAAAGATATTTTTTAATTAATCCCTTTCATCCCATCTTGAATGCCCCCCAAAAAACGTAGATCATGTGTTGAGATCGCCTAGGTAAGAATTTGTCTAGGGCTCAGGTCCTTAAATTTGTTTTACAAGGTAGTCTAAACTGTTGGAGTCGCAACTTGCAGAGGGTGAAAGGGAAAGAGCATATCCAGCATATTTGTAATTTGTATTTTTTGACCTCGTTTTATGTTTTCCAAATGTTTTGCCGTAATTATGTTTTGTTCTTGTGATACATTGCACTGTTTAAAAGGCAGAGGACCAGAAGTTTGCCATGATGTTTAGAAGGCAATTTCCTTCTACAACTTTTTATGGAAAGTTTTAAGAATTAAGATCGCTCTATTTGTTGTGATGGTGTTGTTACACATTATTTTATATCTTTATTTAAAAATTTTGTTATTATCCTTGTTGGTTTAGTCATTTTTCTGAGTTAATATGATATTTAAATGTTTATAGTATAGTTTACAAAATATTGAGCTTGTTACCGCTTAGGATCGTCGATTGAATACTATGTGCATTTTTTTTAGATAAAAAGTTGATCAATTAAGTTTCACAAGATCTTTGGCGAGTACTTCAAGCTTCCTTTAATATTCAATCCTATCCTGCCCTAAGAGAATATTTTTTGTTAATATGATTGTTTTTATTGTTGCTTTGATCGAAAACTTGATTGGACGAGATCAAATATTGTTTAAATATATTTTTGTTTATGAATTATTATTATTTAGATAAGAAAGTGAAAGTTAATTGAGCTCAGGTATTTGGCCACCTAGGGTTAACTCATCATACTGTAAGTAAGGTGAGCTCTTATGGGTAAGGGCGTAAATAGTTCGGTTAATATTTTAATAATTTTTACCATAATTAAGTCATTTAACCATATTTATAAAGTTATGTCACAATAAGATTTTTACTATTTTGCCAATGGTTAAACGATTAATATATGGTTAAATTTTCACCACTTTATATATTATGAACATCATAATAATAACTTGGTTAAAAATTATAATTTAATACTTCCCGCTTTCAAAATATTTAATATTCCAACTATCTAAACTACGAGTAGTTTAGTATTACAAATTAAAAAACAAGCAAACAAAAATTTTAAATTAAGAAAATTCATCAAATCGATACTTTAAAAATTAAAAGTTTCATATTAATATTGAGGAAATGAGTTGTATAGTTATGCATAAATTAATTAAATAATATACGGTTAAATTGGTTATTGTATAAACTTCTATAGCTGCGGTTTATATTTAAAATAGGTATGGTTAAATCAAATGAGTTTTTCATTTGTTTTCTTATATATTGAATATACTCTTCATTATTTTTGTTTTATTTCATTCAAAATAATCGAGAAAATCGCCAAAGTAGGTGACCATTTAGGGTCTACTTAAGAGGGCACATACTCATATGTTGCCGCCCATTTCATCTGACCATTCCCGATAGGTTTGTGTAGCCAACAATATTTTCCACGAACATAAAGATGGTTCACGGTCAGATTTCTCATCAAGTAATAAATAATAACAATTAGTCTTTTAAAAAATATCTTTTATGTACTAAACTTGATATAGTGTAAATAGCTCGAAGAAAGTACCATGTAAAAACTTTTTGTTGTAATGTATGTAGCTGCTCTACTCAACAAATTGTGAAAGCAAACTATATACGAACTAGCTTTAGTATTACCCAACATTTATTCATTCAAAAGTCAACATAATAATGCTTAATTAATCTTTAAAATATTTTATGTTTTGTGTTTATATGTGAATATTTAGTAATTTTATTTTTTTCTCGATATATTTGAGTCATTTCTTGAGAAGTATTCAGCAGTTTGACTTGCTCTTGAAGTGTTTGAATTGCTTTAGGAGGCAAGTTATTAATTAATAATTTTGTCATTGAAATTATTAATTTTTTGTTTAAATTTTGATCTCTCTGTATGGCCATAACAATATTTTTTCCAAAAAAAGATGTACCTGAAATCGAATATGCCATGTTATGTTAGTCATGTCTCTTTACTAATTGTTGACTATCTTCTTATTATTTGATGAACATGATGGTGTTTAGATCTATGAGAAGATTGAAGTGTTTGTATAACAACCTAACAAGAATAAAAGTTAAAACACAGTATGGAAAGGGTTTATTCCTGTCATTCAAGCTCTTATTACATGAAGATTACAAATAACCAAAAAGAAAAAAAAGATTGTTTTTGCCCTAGAAAAAAAAAACCTAATGCTTGATCCAGAGTTAACTCTATTATTTTGGTGACATAAAAGATCTAAAACCTCCAAATCAATTTCCTGAATCAGCCCATGGTATATGTAGAGGCAGGCAAGTTGATAACAGTGCTCTTGATCTTTGTCATCATATTGATGCTGTTGGTGATCCCCTGTGACCCTATTCCACTGTCTTTTAAACCCTGAAAAATTTTAGGATTTGAACTTTGAGGGGTTGAGTTTTGTAAGAACTGCAGAAAATGGCTGCCTTGTAATGCAATGTTAACCTACCTGGAAGGGGAAATGATCTGGCCCGCGAGCCGGAGCCGAGTTTATCTGAACTGTTCCAGTTTCCATGGCATCACTAATCAAAATTGCTTTGTTGATGTCTCGAGTGAAGACGCAGCCCTACATTTGGAAAAACTTGTTAGCCAAACGTAGATTTGACCTTTTTAACTAAGCTCAAGCTGTTAAGGAAGAGAGTCCTTCAATATTTGTTACATGAAGATAACAGTTCTACTGTAATAGAGGATCTGCTTGGTTATGAAAATTTTTGTTGATCAAGAGCAAAGAAATCTTAATGTATGCCAATATAGAAGAATGTTATCATATCAAAACATGTTTCCCCTTCCAGACCAGCTTATAGAAAATGAAATACCTGCAAGCCAAAGTTGCTAGCATTGCAGTGGTGGATTGCTTCTTCAACAGAGGTGACTCTGATGACTGGTAGAATAGGACCAAATGGTTCTTCCCATGCAATTCTCATTACAGGTTTGACATGATCCAACAACAAAGGCCATATGAGATTGCCTTCCCTCCTGTACTCTTGACAGAAAGTAGCACCTTTCTGCTCGGCATCCTTCACCAATCCTTCTATAAAATTCGCAGACGATTCCGATACTACTGGAGTTATGTCAGAATCGTCTTCGGGTGCACCTACAGTAAGCTTTGCAACTTTGGCATTAACCTTCTCCACAAGAAGATCAGCTATGGATTCCATGACCAGAACAACCTTGACTGCTGTGCATCGTTGCCCACTGCATAAACACTACATATTTAGCAAAGGGTTTTGTGTAAATGCATTTGCAAGGATTTGATTGATCTTTTATGGACCTGTATGAGAAGCCTCCTTTAACAACGTTGCCGGCCACAAGATCGAGATCAGCATCTTCAAGTACAATGCATGCATCCTTCCCTCCAAGCTCCATTTGAAGGGGGATCATTCCAGCTTTCTTTGAGATAGCAATTCCAGTGTCCCCGCCGGTGAAGCTATGGCAATTATATACAAGATTATATGGCTATCAATTGAATTAATAGTCACTAAAGAAGTTGATTGTTTTTCCCTAATCAACCAGAAATCAATACCTAATGCAGTTGACTCCAGGATGCATTGTGAGGAAATCACCAATCTCAGAGCCCTTTCCTGTAATACAGCTGATAAGGCCTTTTGGAAAACCTGCTAAATGGAAGCAATGCACCATGTGTAAAGCAGCAACTGCTCCCTGCCAGAAACAATTTCAACACATTGATGGTAATGAAAACAAGACACAAGCAGAAACAATTCAACTTGGTTGTGAATTACATTGTGACTGTTACCTGAGTTGGCGGCTTGAGCACAATGGAGTTGCCAGCAATCAGTGCAGGACCAATTTTGGAAACAGCCAGATTGACAGGGTAGTTGAAGGGTGGAATTGCCAACACCACACCCAGAGGAATCTACAGTCGGATATAGCAAAGTAACAGAGAAACACAACTTAAAAGAGCCTTCCCAGGCAGTGAAAATGCACAATGGCAAATGAGAGCACCATGGGCTTCTTCTCTTAGATATAAAATTTTCTGGCTAAATTGACAAAGAGGAATAACATTTGTAGAGTAAGATGAAGAAGGGGAAAAAGGGTGTTGTCAATTCCTCTCAATCCTTCACCAATTAATCAAAAGTTCCTCTTTTACGCTTTTCGTATAACCAAATTATACAATTTTCATAGAACATCTGATCCCAGTTTAACAAAAGATACCCAATTTACCTTGGAGGTGAGACAGTATTTTGTTCTCTCGTTCCCAGGGAAGCTATCAGACACCAAAAACTTGCCTTCCCCAAGTATCCTCACACCTTCCTCCGCACAGTAAGACACTAGATCACCAGACCTCACCACCTTCACAAGCAAACATCAAAGCTCAAAAATCAAATAAAAATTAAACTTGGGAACATTGGAACGAGTTGGAATTGGGTGCTACTTCGGTGACAGCATCCTTAGCAGGCTTGGCAATTTCCTTAACCAAGCACTCGGCAATCGGAGCTTTGTGCTCTTTGAGAATGGCCGCCGCCTTGTGGAGCAGCTCCGCCCTCTTCCACAGCGGCGTCTTGGCCCAACTTTTCTGCGCAATCTTCGCGCTTTCCATCACCTTGTTCACCTCCCCCTGTGTACATGCTACAAGCCCACAAACCCAACACCACCATCACAACAAACTCCCCAAAACACCATATCCAACACAAGCCCAACAGCGATCACAAACCTTGGACTTTATACTGCGGCTTGCGGGTGGAAGGGTTGATGATGGATACGGACTTGCCGGAGGAGGACTTCTTCCACTCGCCGTCGGCGTAGTACTTGTACACATCCCCGTCGATGATCTCCGCAAAAGCACCCGTTGCCGCCATTGCTCCTCACAAATTGCGGAAGTAAGAACGTGGTAACAAGCAAAATCTAGAGCAACCCGGGTTGTAGGTTGATCCAAAGAATCTACCCAAGACCTTATATTGGTAGGTGAAGCGTCCGGCTGGATGGGAATGATTGAAGGCGAGGACGAGTGGCCGTGAGTAGCAGGAAGTTGAGAGCCAGAAGTGTATAGTGGTAACTGGTAAATAGTTTCTCCTTCAAACAAGAAGAGTTGATGTTAATTTGTTGTACAAATTTTGTCGAACTTGGTGTCTGGATGTAGCAGGGAGGGAATAAACAGGATGGAGGTGGCTTTATGTGTGGCCAGTGGCTTGCCAAGTGTGTTTACTTACTGTCACAAACCCAGAAACAACCATTGAAACACAGATATACTACCACTACATACCCCTCTTCTTCTACACTGAATCCCGGAAAATGTGTCATGACTTATGTGATTATGACAAAAAATGAAGAAATTTTAAGGATTACCCAAGAAGCAATACTGTAAAAAACACATGCAAACAGCATAAAGATGAGTTTTTCCCGCGGGGGGGATGATTGATGAGGTGTGTCTAGACTCCAGCTGTTTCATGGGGTAATTCTAACAACAAAGCTTGAGATACATGCTCATGATTTAGTGCTAGGACTAACTTAACTCTTATGTTTTTGTTGAAAACCAAAGGTGCAGGTCGATTGCACTCAATTAGCACGTCAAAAACAAGAAAAAAATATAGAAACAAAAAGCCCCTCAATGTGAGATCATGCACATAGAAAAAGATACCAAAAAAAAAAAAAGATATTAACCTACTATGTCAACCAAATTCGTACCCCATGAGCACTAATTCTCTTCATGAGCACTGATGTCTCTCGGTAAACCTTGACCAAATTCATGCCTCTTGCACACTATTTTATTTACAGGCATATGGTAAAAAATTATTCACCAACAATTTCAACCAAAGTCATGTCTCATGTTTGAATGCTTGGCATATACATATCAAACCAACAACTATGAGACCGCTAATTGCTTGGAGAAAAACAAAACTATGAAACCGCTTCTGAAATAATCCCGTTTTCTTGCACCTGGTTTACACAAGTACCTGTATTTATTCCTCGTTTGTTCCGTCTCAGTCCCACCTAGTTGAGTTTTACACGATTAATTAGATTTTGTATTAGATGGTAGGGGTGTAAACGTGCCGAGCCGAGCCGAGTAGTGTTGTGCTTGAGTTTGGTTCGATATAAAATGAGCCGAGCCGAGCTTTAATGTAAACGAACCGAGCTTTGATATAAACGAGCCGAACCGAACTTATCCAAAATTTATAATGTTTGGGCTTGGTTCGAGCCGAGCTCGAGCCGAGTTCGAGCCGAGCTCGAGCCTAGTGAATGTTTCTGTGCTCACTTATATAAGATCAAAATTTTTTTTAAACACTATATAAGTTCAATGTGACCTCAATAATATTTACGAGCCGAGCCGAACTGAACCGAACATTTTTTCGAATTTGAACATATCGAATTCGAGTTTCGAGCTGAGCCGAACCGAACATTCCTTTGCTCAAGCTCTATTCGTTGTTCAACGAGCTTATCTATTTCGAGCCGAGTATTTTTTTCGAGCACAAAATTGACGAGCACGAGCACGAGCCGAGCCGAGCCGAACGCAAAAAGCTCGCGAGTAGGCTTGGCTCGTTTATACCCCTATTAGATGGTAAGTTAAATTTAATTATCAGCAATAGGTTCATAATTCTGAACATAAAATATTCAAAAATATTTTAGAAAATATTAACACATTAATTAAGATAAAATTTAATATATTATTTGGAGTGTAACCGTGGATTCAGACCGCCAATATCCATCAAAATTATAACTAGATGTGTCCATCGCTGACCACAAAAATTATAATCTTTGTTTATATACAACGTACATGCAGTTACGGACACGAACTTGTCCATTCTAGTGGATGTATCTACTATCATAGCTTTGTATTTAAAATCTTTGTTAAATATATTTTAATAATTTTATAATCATTTTTTGGATATTATAACATATAAAATATTTTGATTGCTAGTTAAGGCCTTTCTTTATATTCAATTAATCAATCATTCAGTTCAAGTTCAGTTAAAATTTATTGAATCAAACAAATCTAATGTAATATTTGATAGAGTAAAACAAAACCAATTTTATATTCAATAAAACCAATCAAAATTAACTTTATATTAATATAGCAAAAAAAACTAAAATTTTTAATATAAAATTTAACGTAACCAAAAGAAGTTGGTCAATGTCCACTCGATTATAAACAACATTAGGAATAAACTACGAACAATAAAGTAAAATAATATCTTGGACAATAACCTTATGCCTTATAGAATGACTCACTCCAAAAACGGCATAATATAGAAGGAAAAAAGAGGATTGTATAGCTTTTGACAATCGTCGTAATGAAATAAATATGTAACAAGTTCATTAGACTTCTTTATATAAATACGATATAAGAAAACTATTAATAGTGGACATACTTTCAGGTTTATATCTATATTTATGTTCATGTGGGCATAAAAATAAAGTCAAATTAAATGGACACAAATGCATATATTAATTGAGCGAGCCAACTCGTGAGTATTTAGTGTTCGGCTTGATTCGACTCAAAATTTGATATTTAAATATTAGCGCTCAAACTTGAATCCTACAAGTCGTGTTTGAGCAAGACAGTGTTCGACTTGACTCAACTTTATTATAAATCGAACTTGACTCGTAGTCCGACTCGTAGCTTGACTAAATAAAATAATATATTAATATATATAATATCATTTGTCTACTCAAGATAAATATTATTATTAATTACATACTAAATGATTTGTGGTGGTGGTTTTTTATTTTTTTTGTTTTTTTATCAACTTTGGGTCTCCTTATAATTGAACGATTAAGAATAAAGTTTGGAATAGAAATATTATCAACTTTGGTGACTAAGATAGTCTTTATATATATATATATATATATATATATATATATATATATATATATATA
>JAVDBV010000241.1:0-15242 GCA_032619315.1 Piper longum
CACCCAACGTGTGACCCACTTTTTTAATTCTCTCCCTATACGAGAGCCTACATATATGCCTACCATACCTTGCATCCTTTATTTTTCCATTCTCGTGGGCCCACACGTTGGGTGTCACTTTTGCTGCTTCGTGTGGGCCAGCAAATCCTTTGCTCATTCTCTACTCCATTGGTGGGGGAAATTGGGACGAGGATGAGCATGCTGGCTCCATTTGAATATTCACAATTTATTAGTTTCAAAGATAAACAACTTAATCCAGTCAATTAATTACCTCTTCCAATTATACAATATTTTGGCTTTTTAGTGATTATTAAATTAAGAATTATATAATGTATAAATATCATTACTTTAGCTTGTAATTATGGTTTAAATCATTTTATTAGAAGTCATATTCAGATTTGAGGGATGCAAATAGGCTGAGTTGAATCTATTTTAAGGGTAGCTCGGGATCTGATTTTCGTCATTTTTTTCCAAAAAGAAAAATCCCATCAATTGTAATTCTGATAGAAAAGTTGTTGAAAACAAGTAAGATATCATAAGCTTCTCTAAAAAAAAAAGTTTTAAGAAAAAAAATAAAGGAAGTGTCGGTATCTATTGTTAAATTTATACATTTGCTATTTTATTGATTCTACACGGGGTCTATGTGAAGCATAAGCCGTTTTACTCAAACACACATGCTCCTATGTTTAAATAGTTTTAAAATTCTCTTTAACTTTTTAAATCATAGTTTTAAAAAAGTTATAGGTGACCATACCAAAATTTTTGGTTGGAATATACTTAGTTTAACCATATTCTAAACTTATCACTAAAATATTTTATTAAATACTAAAAATATATTTTGTCATTAGTATTTTATTATTAATCAATTAAAAAGCTGGACTTTTCAACAAAAAAGTTAAATTTTGTAAAAATTTCATACTAAAAACCCGATGCTAATTAAAATTGCATAAAAACTTAAATCATATTGGATTTAAAGGTAGACCACAATATATCATGTATAACCTACTGGTATGATACGATATATAAAATTATGTTAAAAACTCTACCAAGTTGATTCTTTCGGACTTCATGACTCAAGCTCTATAAATAACTCCCTAGCATAGATTTTGTGATTGACTTCATGTGACTCTCTTATGAAAGTAATAACAATTATTATTTTTATTTTATTTTAACAAAATCAATATGGTAAAGTAATTGTATACATATGCTTCTCTAGGGGTGGTGGGCGTCAATTGGTCAAACATCTGTCAAAACATTATCCATGTCCGTCCAATTAACCTTAGATAAAATATCCATCGTCCATGGTGAAAATTCTTCAGACAAGCCAATTATGGTAAGACACGATCATAATTCGTTCAAGACAAGAATTTATTTTTATCTCATATTTATTATATTATCTAATTATTTTTCCATTATACATATTATTTTTTCTCTGAAAATGACTAATACCTTATTCATATAATCATTATTTTTTTCTTAATTTCTCTCATGCCAATAAGGATACAAATTAAATTTATTTTTATTTAAAATATTTTAATAAATATATGATATATTAACTTGAAAAAGTTCAAAATCTAAGATTTATGTACTTTAGATTTAATAGTTTTCAATGATAATTGATAACGAAGTCTATAAATATCAATAATATCATTAATTTATAATTTTTAGCGCATACTCATAGTATTATTCAGTTGTCCATGCCCGCCCTTATCCTTGTTATTTGTCAATTTCGAGAAAAAGAGTAATAGATATTATTTTTATCTAATCATTTATTGTTTGGTTGAAATATAATATACAGCTTGGAATTGGCTTTGGAGTAGACTCTTGGCTGATTTGACTCTATTATATTTTGAATCGAGTTTTAATTTCGAGTTTTCAAATAATGATAACAATATTATGTTAGACCAATCAACTATACCATTTTTTATGATAGAAACTGAAATCAATTAGTGCAAAGTTTAGTGTTGAATTTTAGGTGAAGATTGATGGCCCGGTTGATCCTGTAAAAACGCTTTGTGCAGGTGAGCATATGTGTTCTATATAACAGTTGATTTTCCCTTTGATTAGTGCAAAATATAACTTGGGAAATGCTTTCCTTGTGGAGTGATCTAAAGGGTTTTGAAGGTGGGTGGAGAAATGTTATAATCTTAATTAAACTTCTACCAAGGACAAGCAAGTTAATGGAATTTAGATATGTAGGAAAATGATGGAACTGCAATGTTTGGATTTGCGCGCTAAGCCATGCAGCTTAATTGAGCAATTAGGAGAACTAATGAAGCAAAAAGTGGTTCACCAACTGCAAATAAATTTTTTTTTTTGCCACAACCGGTCCACTAACATTACATATTTGTCTCAAGTTGGGATTGCCTCATTGAGACAAAACTTAGGGGAGGGTTTAGTTCAATGTATTTTATATCATAGCTGCTGACCTTTGCAATTTGGGAACCTGCACATTGATACTATTAAATCAATCAGCATTACGAAAATGATTTCTTTAATCAAAATGGAAGGGGTAGAAAATTCTTGTCTCTCCGGGCTTTATTCAACAATGAGTGATCAGCTAATTTAAAAATAAGTGGTGTAAGTGCCTATTTAGAATATATATTTCATGGATTATAAGCGATTTTTATCCTAAAGATTAGCCTATTTATATGTTGTATCTAGATGTTAAGGGCGTACCATGGCAAATAAAGTCACTCCCTCTTTAAGTTGAGACTTTGAAAAGTATCATTCGCGTATTGGACATGTAATGTAGGACTATATATCTTGTATATTGTTCGATTTCTTTTGCCTATAATTATTTTATTACGATGGAGTTATAATTATGACTAACAAAAAAATTCTAGATGATTGGCTCAACAAACAACAAAGCTACCCCCTTTTGACTCTATAAACTCGGTAAATCCTATGTAGGTCATCAAGTCAAACCCTCATCAATGACTCCATATTAATTGAATTTATAATTAGCTCTCTGAGATAAGTCATAAAAATTATTAAAACATATTACCTTTATTTTGAATTAATTAAATTAATATTTTAAAATAATATAATTATATATTTATCAATTTCAAGTGTCAATAGATCAATTAGTAATCTTCTATAATTATTTATTCACATAATTAAAAATTCAATATAAATGAATAAAAATTGGCTTGGTTAAATGATATACCGAGTTAAGTTTGAGTTTCAAATTTTTAAACTGTGATCATACATGTGTGTATATAGACTATTTTTTTTAAAAAATGAGGGATAATTTTTTAGATCTTTTAGCTATAAGTACAGCTATCCACAAAGTAACTCACTCAACAAGAACTCATACAAAGTTAACAATTAGTCCAAATTAATGTCACTTTGTTTATTTTAATTAGGGTCCGCCTATATTTTATCCTATTATGGCTTAAGACAAATTACTGTGATCAACCTAAAACATTATCATACCCAAGAACCCTAGAATGCTCTATTTTTTTCATCACAAAGAAATATTTTCAATTTGGCTTCTTTAGTGGATACTTCAACTCACACAATGTAACATTCAAAGCTCTACTTAATGACGTATTACACCTTCCGTCAATGTCTGATAAGCATTTTTCTTATCTTTATATACTCAGTACGGTGCATAACTGCATATACGCATCAACAGTAGAAAGGACCACAATATGCCAGTCCTCCCATCAATTATATTTAATTTACTCATTGAGAATAACTATGCGCAGTGAAATCAAGGGAATAAGCTACAGAATATCAGTGATGAGCATTGGGATCATACATTGGTTTCACGTTCTTGTCTCCTCCATCTTTGTCATGCATCCACACAAATCTAATGCCTACGTCTTGTGACGTTCTGGTCTGATGACTCCCACCAGAAGTCATAACCCCCTCAATCATTCACCTGCAACCCTCTCATACTATCTCACCAAAACTGTCCATTGAGCAGCCACCATCAACCATCCCCAGAAGGCCAGACTTTTCTTACATCCACCATTTGATAGGCATGAATCACAATCTACTGTGGAGAGTGTTCTCTGTCATTTTCATTTCGAGGAAAGGAGCTGAAATCTTGAAGACCGAGGATATATATAACTTTGATGATGGAATATGAATTCACGGGAAGAGGGTCTTTGCATTTGTTTATTTTTTAGCACATTCACCCTCTCTTTAGCGATATTTCTTCATTCTCTAGCTCCCCAAAGAGTACCCTAACCTCTTTGGACTGTGTTTGAAATGGCATCACATGCAGGGCACAAGGCTTGTAGATTCCCACATGGCTTCCATGTCCTTAACAAGGTTTTCTTTCGGCACATCGAAGCCAAAATCCTTGGGTTTTTCATGCCATTCATATAGTCAAAGCTGGTGCTTTATAGCCTAGAAATTTGCCATATTGAGAGGACAAAGGTGCACCATTTAAACTTTCATTTGTGTGATGTCTAACTTGCTTGTTATATGTCAACAATAATTTCAGAGTCATCAGATAAGCTCGTATGAGTATACTTATTTTAAGAGCTCTGTGCAACAAAGATGGGTCAAGTGTGATAATTAAATTGTCTTCTACCACAAGAAAACTAATCGGCTTCGTTGATAAAAAATTTAGTAACTTCTTCCTACCTACACTGAAAAAGTAGTGTTAGAAGCATAGATCTTAAACCTTAAATCTTAAATTAAGATCCATACAATTATAAAAGACAAAAATATAAATGTCAGATCTGATGCGCATCCATAGAATTAAAACTTTAAAAATTTTTCAGCACTACGTTGGTGACACATACCATGTAGTGCTTTAAAATTATATACATATAAGACTAAATACTATTTGATTGATTATAAGTGACAAAATATTCGCCACCTAAACCCTATATATACAAACGATTAGCATTATCGTAATTCACCGTCACTACTTGGAATCCTGTGGGCCAAAAGAGGGCACAGTAAAAAGTTCTGACAGGAGGAATCCAATGTCCCCCGAAAGAATATATATAAACGTGGAATGGTGAGCGGTGACTATCTATCACCCTATCTACTACACTCTATCAATTAATTATTATATGTTATACATGTTTTATTAAAAAAAATAATTATTATTTGTTTATATATATGTAATTTTTATGAAACACATATAATTAAAAAATGTTAGTTACTTAAACATAATCAAATTACTAGTTCAATAAATCACTCAATACTTTGGTGATGATAAAAAATGGGGAAAACTAATTCGTACACAGAACACTTGAATTTACGTCTTTTTTTAGTATTTTTAATATTTTAATTATGTGAAATCCCCAAAATTATTCCCAATAGTTAGTTGGACAGCATCTCAAATATTAATAATGAGGTCGTTATATGTAGACCATCACTTTGAATTTTGCATTTGATTGTTATAGATGATTAATTAGATTGGATTATCGGTGCATCTAGGTTTATATAGGGCAAAAAAAAGAAAATTAAGGATAAAATTTTTTAAGGTGGATGCGATCTCTCAATATATTTTGTTGTAAAATTGATATCTATTAGGGTAAAATCTGATATATTAATAAATATTTACTAGTAAATCTCATATTGTTAACAAATATGAGATTTCGGGTTTAACCAGGCTAAGTATAATATAGTTATGGCCAAGATAGCTTGATCCATTATATTTCTATCTTTATTCATGTATACATGCAGCAAATTTATACAATCGTTTGAAAATAAAAATGAAAATAATTACAAGAAAAATAATTGAGCTTTCAAGTATAAGATCCTCTTTAATTTGATTAATTATTTTTAATAAAAAATTAAGTCTATTAATTTACACTAATTAGGTCAAGATATTACATCAAGTTTAACTCTTTATCACTTTATAAGTTGAAGAATGAAAATGTTAAACGCAGGAAAACATGGAGAACTACATTTAAAGTCACTTAGAACCTGAAAACAAGTTACCAGTAAATTCACCGGCCAAATTAAGCTCTCTAAGCTAGATTTAATTTCATGCCAAATGTAAATCTTTAATCCTTGTACAGAGGTGGGGAGGATAATTACTTTTTTTCCGAAAAAAAAACCATTTGATCAACATGCCCAGCTAGTCGTTTCTAACCAAACATGAATCCCACTCAAAGTTGTATTATTGTGGCAAGTGCTGGACTCCGAGAAAAGGGAGTTATATATCAGTTACAACCACCTTGCATTCTCTCCCACTAATAGTGAACTCCCATTATGGCGTTTGTACCCTAGTCAAGACATCATCAGTGTAATCTATTATGCATTTCCTTTAGTCACTTCATATCAAAAAGTTAAATTAGGGTTCCAAGATTGTTACTCCCTTCCATGGAACCCTAATAAAATCATCAAAGCTCTACCTGGTAGCTTAGTCTTTTTTCATCATGTAATCTGGAGATAATAGATACCAACTCTATCGAAATCTTCTTTTCGATGAGTGATAGGAATCATTTTGAATTAAAAACTTTTTCTTATCTTCCAACTACTACTGGGTGAGCAAAAAATGTATTCGACAAAAACTGACTCATCATTTTATTTTTTTTTATGAATGTGCTTAAATTAGTAGGTAGTAAATGAGTATTAATTATTTAATTGTAATGACCCGACTTAACTACAAAATAAAATCATTATTTCAAAATAGTTAATGAACAAGCACTGTTAACGGATGGTATTTGGGTAGAATGAGATGCATAGATTATATTTATTATTGAAAAAAAAAGCTATAACAGCTGTTCTTTATTAGCTAGCTATGTGCATGCATGGCTGTGAAAAGATTACCGTTTGCATGGTTCTTAAAAGGTCTTGAGCCACTAAAATTGCACTATGAACAGTTTACCTAGTGTTTGGATCTGGATCATGAAATGAAAGCGGACGAGGCTATGTGTCATGAACAGTAAAAATGATCTGTCTGTAGGAAGAGACTACTATTCCGTTGGTACCAGCAGAGCTTGGTGCTCTTTCAAATACAGCTTTTTGAACCATTGACGTCTCTAAATGGCTGTTAAACAGGAAATCAAATGCTCAAAAACAGAAAGAGAAAAACGAGAAATATGATCTATACCAATTTATTTATATATCCCCTCTCGGCTTGGCCTGTCAATGGAGACACCCTCCTTGGAAAGTCTTGAGTTTGATCCCACTTTTAGTTTACTCGTAGCAAGAATCGAACTTTACTCACATGAAAAATCGGAATCAAACGCAAGACATTCCCTAGAAAGAGGGTGATCTCTACCAATATGTACAACCTGAGGGGACAGAAAGAAACTCACAGCCCTTGTATGGCGTTCTCATGTAGGTAGCCAAGTATGTATACACCTTCAATTGCCTTGTAAAAAAGAAGGCCAATAAGTTTCTGATGCTCCTTTGTTAAAGAAAGGCCAAAAGATGATTTACGTTGAAAATTTTAAAAAAAAATAATGATTTGCGCCCATGTATTTCACGAGGTTCAACCTTTGGAGAAATTTATTGGTTGCAATTATCCATCATGGACCTTATTCCAAACAATTTCATATCCGAACTCTTTGAATGATCTTTTACCAGTACTTAAAACCTAAGGCTCTATTTGGTTGGCATAAAAAAGATGTAAAATAATAACATTTTTTAGTTATAATCTATAAAGAGTTAGTTATGATGTAAACATGATATGTAAAATTCTTTGAAAAAAAAGTTCCTCTTTTTATTTGAATTTTTTAATAAAAAATTTAATAGAGATGAAATTTTAAAAAATGACTGTTTTGTGTGAAGTCTGTCTTGTATCTTATCACAAAATACTTTAAAATATATAACCTTTTAACGAAAAATTAATATTTTTAGTCTGAATTATCATATATAGATTTCATAAAATTTTTATTTTTTTTATGTTGACCAAATTGAGTTTTAAACTTAAAATTTTAAACTCGCTTCGTAAATACTTTTTATCTGTGAAGGATAGAGCAGAAAAATAAGAGGTCAAGAGAGTAAGATGATAGAAACCTTCGCATTCAATAATAGCAAATGAATTAGTGACAGGAAGTGTCAGCTCACGCTGATCTGTCTGCTCTATGATGGGTGTGGGTGTAGGACCCCTTCCGATGGCGGATAATTGTGGGCCCAATACAAGATAGTGACTAGATGTTAGTGTCTGATCGAGTGTAGTGTGGCCCAATATAATTATTTTGGGCTTTCAATTGAACACAACATGGCTATATGTGAAGTTAACACATTATTACATTGGCTTGCTATTGTGGAATATAAATCAGTAGTAGCTTGAGACCTATGATCATGCATGGATTGAATTGAATCTGTATCCCTTCTAGTTTCTTTTTATTTTTCTTTTTTCTTTTCTAAAAAAATAGAATTTTTTATTATTATTATAATAACGTGAAGGGATAGAAACCGATCACATGACAATTGGAGAGAGAAATCCGATGGTTATCTAATCTTCATTTAATAGAGATTAATAAATTAGGATCGATTGCAATGCTCCACATTAAGACTAAACAAGGGTACAAACAGCACGTCAACAGTTAACGAACAGTTGAAAACGTTTATCACTCATTTAATAATTTATCAATTATTTAAGTTAGAATTTTATATTAGCAAACTAGTCGGTTTAGCTGTCGGTTTGAGTTGGCTTAGTTTCATGACTGTGAGCTAAATTGAGGCCAGCCGTATTTTATAGGAGATAAGGATCAATTGTACCTGAATATATGATGATAATGTCAAAAAAATAATAAAAAATGGGTTATCGGAGTACATGATAGTATACAACTATTTTTTTTTTATGTATTTGATCGTAAAATTATTTTTAGCAGAATAACGCTTTAGGATATGTTATAGAGCAGTTTTGGTGGATTAATAGTTATAAAATATGTCATTATAATGTTATGGTATATATTATATTTTATGAGATTTTTTCCTGTTTTTCTATATTTTTAGGATTTATTATAAATTATTCTTATTTTTTACTTGAATTTGAGTAAAGTCAAGTTTTATTAACGAGATTATTCGAGTCCTCATCCCGATACCATCCCTTCCCTAACCCTTGATGCCGCCCCATCCTCACCATCGACGCCACCCATGGCTGCCGCACTGCCACCCATCGACATCGCCGACTGTCGCTATGTCGTCGTTGTACTGTCCTGAGCATCCCGGTCCCAACCCGACCATCGTGACCCACGGGAGCTGCGTGATTGCGCTGCCCATCCTGTCTCCGCCGTGCCACCGAAGCCTCCTCCTCAACCTAACTAGCCTTTGCCCCATACCCAGCGCCGCCGTCGAAGCCAGCCATGGGCCAATCAAACAAGCCGACTGACCATGGCCGACGACTCGTTGTCGCTGATGGTCATCACCGCTGTTGCCGCCCTCACCACCACCATCATTGGGTCAAGCTTACCAAGCTGGTCCTGACCTATAGCTTTTATTGCCTCGCCAGAAAATGATCGAAAAATCGCTGAAAATCGTCAGAAAACCAAATTCGTCGAAATTTGCCAGATCTTCCGCCGAATTCTTCCAGTTGAGCCCGATTGAACTTCGAACGCCGCCAGGTGCTAAATTTGAGTTTCGAACCACTCGAGAAACCCTACCCGTCGCCGATTACTAATGATGCGAGGTGTAATTAACTTTGATTCAATTTTTTAAAGTTGATAATTATTAGCACAACATATTAGGATTGATGGATTGATGTGTTAAATATTTTTATTGCAAAAAAATATGAATTGTGTGATTGATTTGTATTAAAATGATCGCTAAGGAACTAATTAGGTAAATTAGTAAGCATCGAATATAATGTAAAGTAGCATTGGAAATTTGATAGAGATTGATGTACGATTTGATATGAGTTATGTCTTGATGTGTGTGTCCTACAGGTTATGTGAATGCATCATAAGTAGGAGTTAAATTTTAGTTTGATATGTAGGTGCGGAGTAGGAGCTCGTCACCAGGCGCGCGGACACGATTGAAGTTTCTACCAGGTCCGTTTAGGACTTGCTTTTGGTTTGACTTCTATACTCTATTGTGTTTTGTTTTAACAGGTAAGTAGACGTGTTGAATGGCAGATTTATTGTATCCCACTCCACAAGGGCCATCTAGTCGTATGAGATTTCTAGATTAATAACCTTTGATGATGAGATTCTTAGAGTTTATTTTTGAATATTCAGATCCATATCATGATAACTTCGTGCCTATTATATTGTAATCCCTACACAGACCTATGTATATGTAGTTTTTTTTTTTTAAATTTTTAGTAAGATGTGAGATAAGGGAAAATCAACGACCGCGCCTTGAGATTGAGTGTGTGTTTGTCAAAGCGGACTCTGGAATTGGTGAGCGTCTATTCCATTCTCGAGGGATTCTGATAACTCTCCTTTGAGTTCGTCAAATCCAGAGAAGCGTGGAGGTTTACAGGTAGTGCTATACAACGTATGTCTAGACTTGTGGTTTCAAAGGGTACTAAAGACGTATGCTTGAGAGTACTCAGAGCCAAAAGTGATATGGAAGATGTAGAGGGTTGAAATAATAGAAAGAGATAGTTTAAAGTTGCCAATAGATGAGATGTGGTAGAAATGGGACACTATCACGCGACATCGATGACTCCTAATTATTGCCCATATGAGAGATTCTATGAGTAAGATTAATATTGTTTTTATTCAATAGAAGAGGTCAGATCTCTTGTGTCAGTTTGTTATTTGTTATTTCTGGACTGACAACGCTCATTACTAACGTCTTTTTATTATCTATGTAGGTGAGAGAACCTTGAGGATTGAGCGCTGTCGGGACCGTGGAGGAACAACAATGAAATTACGCACACATGTACCCGCTAAATGTAATTGATGATGATGAATGTGAGTTGTTTGAATGATGCAAACTTGAATGTGATTTCTGTGAATGAATAAGTTGTTTTGCTTGTGAATAAAACTGTGAATGGAAATGAACAGGTTGAGAAATGAAGTCTAGACTCGACTCAAAAGATGAAGAAAGTGGTGTTAATTGAAATGGTGAAAGATTTGTCATGATTTTGACTAATTTTACTATTTTTTATTGATATTAATATATACCGTTTGTTGTTGACAGGGTGGCCCTTATTTCACTTTTAGGGGAGACTCTGTTCGTTTTATTTTAAAAATAGATATTTTCTTTATATATGATTGCATATCATAGCATGCATCTAACATAACATTTAAACCTAGCCATCTTATCCATGTATTGGATGCTTGCATCACCATTTTGAGACGCCAATGGTAGATCCGGATCGGCTCAACTAAATCAAGTAGATTAACGAACGATTCAGTTGCCGTTAATATTTTCGAATCGGTTCACATGTAAACTAAAATGGGGTGTTACATTAATTGTGTTATTGTACCAGATCGCCTACCAATATTGAGTTTCGACCACTTTTATCGATGATAAATAATTATCAATTAGTAAATTTGATAATACAAAATAATTACCAAAATTATAAATTTAGTATCATTTAGACAATATATTTATGTTAAAATAATTTTTAAAATGATATAGCAGCATAAAATTTTAATTAAATATAGTAATAACACTATTTTTATGTATATTAATCAATATAATTATATATTTTATTTTAAAAATAAATAAAACAGTATAAAACGATGGTGGCATAGGCTTCTCCCATTGCCATTTCAAAATAAAAGAGGTGCGTTTAAATTTACTACATTTTTACCATTTTTTTAAACAATCGAAAAAGGGCTTAGCCATTTTATTTTAATTTCGTTTGAAACAATTGGTGAAACCGTAAAACTATACACCAATCAACCACTTGCAACCCTAAAAAGAGCAAATATTGTAGAATAAGTGAATTTATCACTAGGGGTGCTCAGGAGGCGGGTTGACTCAAATTTTGCTCCGCTCAAACTCAACTTGTTTGATTTTGAGTTTGATTTTAGCTACAAACATTCGACTCGAGTTTGACTGAGCTTGATTTGTATTTATTGATGATATGTTTTTGTATACTTCATACTAAAATTGAATTTATAATTAAAATATCCCAAGTTTGATATAATTATACATAAAAGATAATTTAAATATTCATTAATTATTTAAATTTAATATCATATAATGTTATTTTATAATTTAACTATATTTGTATAAAGCATTTAAGGTAAATATGGTAAAAAAACTTATTTGTAACACCCTAATTAGGCCCCAAGGGACGGACTAAATTGTGATATTATAATTTAGAAGCTACTCATCAGGCTGTCGCGTATAGTCCTTCAGAAGTAGATCTCAAGCCTCTGTGGACACTTAAGATGTACAACATGCTTGGTTTTCATAGAATACATGTAAAGTTCATACTACAAGGGTAGATTTTAGACTTAAAAGAATCTTATATAAATACCCCTAGTCGTAACAAAGGTAGAAGCTCCTCCCGACTATGAACGTTGACTTTAAAAATATAATGATCATTCCTAACTATAGAAGAGGCACACCCTTGCTACAGTTTTGAAGTTGCATGTTGTTACGTATATGATATTCTTAGTGATTGGCTCAGGTCTTCTTATTAGTTACATAAAGATGATGCAAGCATTTAAACAAATGTCTTCACAATATCATCGAGTATCAGGGTATTAAACCTTAATACCCTTTTACCCTAAAGCAATCAGGCCCTCCTCGAAAATTGCACTGCATCTTAAAGAAGGGTTAGGACGGTCTGAAAGAGTTATCAACATATGATAACTCTGTAAAAGAGTTATTATTCTTTGCATTTCATGTTGTTTTTTTGTCATGTTTTGAGTTGTTTACACTTCAATTTTATTACTTTAAGAGTATTATTTATTATTAATAATGCGAGAAATCATTGTAGTTTTGGTGTAAAAAATGCTAATTAAATTTGTTCTAACAGGATATTAGAGTTTCAAGACGATCCGGAACGAATTTGGGGCAAAACCGGGCGAAAAAGTGAAACCTGGAATTGTAGCGGGCACTTGAGCACTTGGAACAAAGTGCTCAAGTGCTGGCATTTTGGTTAAGAAATCTTTATAGCCGAGAGTTGAGCGCCTAAAACCTGGGATTTTGAGAGCCTGGGCACTAGCGATGGGAAAACTGATTTTTTTGATATTTCTGGAGATCATAGTGGACCCCAATTGTCATATTTGGGTTAACCTTATATAAGCATTGATTATGGTTTTAAATAGAAAAAAGAGAGAACAACGCTAGACGACAAAGTGACGGCTCGCAAGACTGGGAGGAATGACGAAGAAACTAGATCAGAAGAAGAATTAACTTTCTTGAAAAGAGTTTTTCTTACTGTGGTTTATTTTTCTTTGTGATTAAATTATGTTTTTCATACAACATATGAATTTCTTGAGTTTATTTGAATATTTAATGGAGCAAATTCTTTTCTAGGATTTTCAATGAAACTTAGTGCATGGACTAATTAAGGTTATTAATTTTTATTTATGTCATTGTATTTTTTGATCATCTATTCTATTCTATTTGTTAATGCTATCATTAGACTGGTCATCTATTGATTGATCTAGAGATTTAATCTTATTTAGAGATAAAAAGATTAGATTTGTCATTGAATAAAATAGCATTTGTTCATCTATTTTAAGTGATTTACATATGAGATAGAGATATCTTGGGTAACTGTTAAGGGCAGAATTTAAAGTATCATTTTGCATATGTAGTTTTATAGATATATAGAAGTTGGGTGCGAGTGATAAGTTTATGGTGAATTTAATAGATGTCATAAATAATTAATTCCTGTGGTTAATGATTCGAATGTGCAATTCATAGTAAAAAATTATAACTTTAATCATATAGAGCACTAAGTGAAATTGAAAATCCTAGGTTTGTCATCTTGAAATCAATTTATCATTTAAATATTACAATTTTAGATTAATTTAGTTGCAAATCATAATTAAATCACTATTTGAACATGTTTTCATTTAAGTACAATTAATTAAATTAGTTTTGGTAATTGAGAATTTCTATAACTAATTCCTTGTGGGACGATACTTTCTTATCACTTTTATTACTTGATTTGGCATGTGCACTTGCGTTATAATTTTCACATTAACACACAACAAACATACAAAAGACATGCGAGGGACACAGTCCTACACTTAACTATAGACAACTCAAATGGATCAAACATGAAAAGCCTACCGTGGAGCATCCAAACAGGCATACCGAGTGCTGAAAGAGGCTAAGGCCGGATAACATATACCATATTATACATGAATCGGGCGGACAACCCAGGTTTTACATTAATCCTTATATAAAGCATCAAATTTCGACTCCATTCATTAACTTTGTCATTTTATGGATACTCTCTTTCTCATTAAACTAGGTTTTCTTATTTTCTATCATGTGGGGGATCCAAAAGATAATAATGAACAATGTATGCTCTCTTTTTTGTGATCTCTTTGTTGACACTTAACCAACTGAGAAATAGTAGTGATGGTGATGTTGGATGTTGGACGTATATATGTATATAATTGTATAATGTGCTGTTATTATTAAGGTTTGAGCCTAAGTTAAATTGATCTATTAAAGTTAAGGTTAATGGGTCATTAATATTTAAAGATAAATATGTGGAGATACCATATATTTAAGATAAGTATGGATAAATATATGTACATACCGATTTTCGTAATCTCTAATTTATGATGGGTTAAATTGAAATTATAAAAGATAAGGATAAATACGGTTATAAATATAAATACGGTTAGGGTCCCCAAATTCATACCGTAGTTTTTCTTTTCTAGTATCCCATCATCCAGAAACTTTGGATTTGGTAAACCGGTGCAGAATTTAGAAGATCAAAACCTTAAGAAGTCAAAAATAATATTGTTTCCATGAATTCAGGTACGTTTCTGCTATTAAATTTTATTTACTTAATGGTTTGATATGAATAATAATAAAGATTTTTGTTTTAAGTTTATAAGGAAGGTTTCAACAAATGGCATCAGAGCAAACTTCATATTAAATCATTGAAAATTATTTTTTATTTGTATTTAATTTTGGATGGTGATTATGTATTTTCCTTCGTTCTAGTTCAATATGATTCAGGATGCCAAAATAATACTAGTTTCTAAGTAGGGGTGGGAGTTGGACAGGCGTACGTCGGACGAGTTACTGTCCGTGTCCGTCCAAAATTTGGTCGGACAAGATTTGTCCAACCGACTTGATGTCCGACTTGTCCATCGGGCCTGGACATTGTCTGCGGACAGTCTGAAATTCCTTACCCTAACCCTAGCCGCCACACCGCCACCGCCACCGCCGTCGCCGCTACCACCGCCGTTGCCGCCCCCCTCCCT
>JAVDBV010000242.1:0-19296 GCA_032619315.1 Piper longum
ATAATTAAAAAAAATTTTTTTTCCAAAATAAATCCCGTTCCCCCCCCCCCCCCCCCCCCTACTTTCTTAATGTAAATCTAGTCAAATCCCAAGAGCCAATTTGGCGTCCCAATAGTGAGGCTGCATCAATCTCCTTCTCTTTGCTTCCACATAAAACTGCGTTGTATGTATTTCTACATCCTCCATGTAAGGGTCTAATCTGAGGGTTTTCATTACCTCAGTGCAAACTGGAACAAACACGTGGGCCCACTTTCACTCAAGTGGACGGTCGAATGTCGTAGTCCAGATATCTCCGCTCGAAATCATCTCCAACAGTAAATATAGCCCGAAACAAGTCGCAGTAAGTTGCTGAACTGGAAGATTAAATTCAAAGGATTTTTGAAAGATTGATAATATTTTCAATCTTAAATATATTCGAATTTTAATAATTAAAATTTGCGAAAATAATATTATTAAATATGTGCTTATCAACTCTCTTTTCCCATCTTTCTCTTATTGGTAATTTAAAATAAAATATTTGATTTATTTATATATTTATTATTATTATTATTATTATTTAATAAAAATGTTGTAGTGTAATTTAGAATTTTAAAAATAGCAATATATTTTAATATATTTATAATTACACTACTCTATTTAAAGTTAGTATTTAATATAATACATGCTTAATTTATATTTACATAGATTGCTATTTATTTTATTTATTTATTTATTATTATTGTTTATAATTCTATCTAGATTAAAATTATTTAAAAAATAAGTTATATTTAATTATTAACATGCTCTTCATAAAACTGACTTAACTAAACTAATAATTGAATTGACTAATTCGCTAGTGTAAAACAGTTAGTCGAGTCATGAGTTTTACAATCATGCTTATTTTAAGCTCATATAAATATAATCATGTTTAATTGAAATCTAAAATAAATAACACGGCCATGCCTTTTATAATAAATATATTAAATATAGCTAATTAATTGGTAAGGTTTACTGTTTTAAAACGTTTATTTTATTTATATTATTTTTGTGTCAACCAATGTAGAAGCCAGCAGAACAAGCGACACAGACTTTATCAATGGTTGTAAGTCGGAGTATTTTTCAAACATGAAACGAATCGGTGAAGAAGACGCGTGTGCAGCCTTCAAAAGTAAAATCCTCATTGGACAGCTCAATGGACATCCATGCTGCTCCAAAAAGGCATGTAACAGGATGTAGCAACTACAACTTAAATAGAATCTTCCTCTCCTTCACTCCTTTACAGAGGCTGAAAATTGAGCTGCCAAGCTACGCGTACAGCATAGAACCAATTTAGGACACTACCGAAAATTAACTTAGCAAGCTCAGAAAATTCAAAGCATAGTAGAGAATCATGCCAATTAACCAGACAAGTATGAGCCTTTCATACAATGAGATTACCCTCCACTGATAAACAATTTTCTGTAAATGTGATTTGAAGACACGCACATACGAAATTCGGCTGCTGAATATAATTTTGTTAATTCGAATCAGATCGGCAAATGCTCACTCCTAATGGTTGCTTCAAGTTTTTAACAAGAAATTACAAAAATCTGAAACACAACATTATATGAATCCGCCGTATTGTTGCCTACTAGTGGTATCAGTATTCATTAAAAACAGAGAAAACCAAAGACTTGGACCGTATCTGAAGTACAACAATTATATAATAAAAACTAACGTGCTTATTTAAAGTAAGAGTTTAAGCTAATTTTTCTTTCATGTCAACCATAGCAAAAGTGAAAGGCAGCATGTCAGTTGCCCTTCACCCTTTATATATTTAGCTCTGTCATTGCATTCCCCCTAATACTTCCAACGTACTTTGGTATGGCACGAAGTCATATATTCGTGTGGCGTTGCAGGTAATCTTCTCTATCTTTTTGGTGGCCAGATCGAGCGAGAATACAGGACCAGTTTTAGATTTACTTCTCAACCACATCCTACCTTCCTGAACGAAGCGAACTTCATGTAGGCGATGAAAGCCAATTTCCTCTTTTCTTGGTATCATCACTCTTTCATTTCTCCATTCTGGCCTCTGATTATCTTCCAATATCCATGTGCTAATTTCCTTCTCGCCGATACAAGAAATTGAAAATTTGCCGTCCCATTCGTGAAGCTGCAGTGATCTCCGCGGTTCTAAATCCAAACAAAATGGCCTTTCCATTTTTAATAATTGCTCTGTGTAAGGGTCCAATCTATATATTTCCATCACCTCAGTATGGCCATGCTGATGCCACGTCAAGTAGGTAGGCCCACTCTCGCAAAAGAGGGGGGGACCCACCATGTAAGTGCGGCAATATCCTCTATGTAAAATTCCAAATATCTCCACTGACGATCTACTCCAATGGTAAGCACAGCCCAAAAACACTGGTGGCAGTAAGTCCAAAACAACGCGATAAGCTTAAATTGTCGACTTTGAGGAATGAAATATAATCTCATTTCACGTGCAGGCAGGTTGCCGACTAATGGAGGCAATTGAAAAGACTTTCCCGTTGTTGGATTGCATATATGATAGTTGTTTCTGCGTGTTACGACGCACACCAAGCCATGTGTACCTGAACCTATTATTTGGCTCTGTCTTTTGCTTGACAGAAAAATTTCTTCTCCTTCTGGTGGTGTGTCAATGGCATATTTTGCTGTTCCTATTATGCTTCTCTTGGCTCTGCTCTTGTGCAGATCAATAAAATAGGGATCATCAATCAACGACTTCCATTCCTTGCAAACAGTCTTGTACCTTACCAAGTCTTTAACCGCTGACCAGCTCAGGATTTCCACCACAATGGATTCAGAAATATACCCATCGTAAGTTGGCTTCCAGTTGTGGTAACCCATCGGAGAGCAATTGGAGCTACACGACAAAAAAAAAAAAAAAAACTCAGGCAAAAAGGATAAACTCTTTCATTACCATATTGAAAGATTACGCATGAAGTACGATTAGAACAGTTGGCATTAGCCAAACTAAACAACTTTATCAATTTAAGCCTATAAAAACACGACCGCTATAATTGTTGAGAATATTCTCACGTCTAAAATATATTAGTCGTGATATTTATAAATACAAAAATTTAAACCGCCTAAGTGACTAATTAGTCATTTTAAATAATGCCTAAATCCTCTTATAATATCCACCAAGCTCTATAAAAAAAAATGAAACTCAATTAATGGTGTGCTGGGTAATGCTCATTAGTACTTAGAAAGGATTCAAATTTATTTACTAAGTGTTTAATGGTTTTCTAAGTGCTCTCCTAACTAGACCTTGAAAAAAAAATTATTAATTACTTAGCCACTTTGTAAGTGCTCGAGTGTGAGAGAGCATGAATATCTTGAGAATAATATCACCAGCTCGGCATTTATTATAAGTTGATAACTGTCATTTGAAATAAGACCTAATCTTCTTAATTATTTTCTTGATTTAGCATCTTCATCAAGTATTTCATAATTTTTTTAAAAAAATTTGCCCACAAAGTGGGACCACAACCGACTTATTACAAGATAAAACCAAACTAAATTCCTAATCTAAGTCTAATTAAACCCCACAACCAATTTTAAGATACTATTTCATGCATCCCACTTTACACTTCATGTTGAGCTAAGCAAAATTAACAAAAGTTATATTAATATTTATTTTCTGATCTTTCAAATCACAACTCAATAAACGAAATTTGGGGGGGCATGAATGGATTTGTATATATATATCTAAATTATACAATAACTGAGTAGTTAAATGATTATTTATTATTTTAGAAAAAATAATAGATAACTCTTTAATCATAATACAAATTAAAAAATAATAAGCAGCAAAAGTCAATTTGAAAATATCATAATAATAAAGAGGAAGAATCTTAATTAAATAAGTATTAATACAAAAAAATTAATTTGAGTAAAATTTTAAACATTAAAAAATAAGTAATTAAAATTTTTTATAATTTTTAATTTTAGTAGAACTTTATTCTAAAGTTGTTATATAATAAATACAATAAATCCATTAATAAATAATAAATAAAATAAATAAAATCAATAAAGTAGGTACGACAGGTCTATAAAACTTAAAAATAGGTAAAAATCCTAAATTATGTAGGAATTAACAAATAAATTTTTTTAAGCAAGACTATAAATATTTGAATTGAATTATTCATTTTTAAAGAGTTCTAATTTTAATAACACTATACTCCAATGTTTTTCAAATAATAAATGATAATAATTAAAATGATAAATTAAATAAGTATTTCTAGATCAATAAAGTTGGTTTAAAGCATGGTTAATTACAATATTTAAAAAAAACTTTACTTTATTATAAAGGGGCAGACAAATAGCAGGTAAAAATAAAAACTTAACTTTATTAAACCAAATTACGAAGTAATTGGATTGTAATTTTAGAATTCCACCTTGTTGAATTGATTAAATTACGATAATAGAGAATAATGTTGAGGGGGAAAATATTAATATATGATGATTTATATACTTTTATTGGGTAATTTACACAAACTAAGTTGTAAAGAAAGACATCTAAAACACAAAGATAATTACCTGTCAAGCAAATTGAAGGGATCTCCTTTTTCTGATTAAAACAGGCACAATCGATAAAAAAATTTAGAGAGTGCTGAAGAAAAATTAATTTGGAAAACTTTAAAACGAGAGCAAAATAAAATACATCCCACGATGAGCATGTATATAAGTATCTAATAATAAACCCTATATATAAGCATACAACTTTATTTTTCAACTTATAATATAAAAGATTTCGACTTCAAGTAGGAATATAATAAATAAAAAATAATGATTATCCAAACTAAATCCATATTTTCTTAATGTAAATCTAGTCAAATCCCACGAACCAATTTGGCGTCCCAATCCTGAGGCTGCATCAATCTCCACCGCACCAATCCGCGAAGATGGATAAGGCGGCGACGACGGTGGGTCAACTGGCTGTGACGGTCGCCGGAGTGCGGCATCTACTGCCGGAAATCGGCCGGAATGTTTTCCGAAATTGCCGCCACGGCTGCCGTTTCGCCGGAGGCGATCGCGGCCACGACGGCCGGCAGGGCTGGTCTCAAAAGATCCGCCTCGACGAGTGGATGGTGTCTGGCGCTGCTGTCGACGGTGTTCGGCCGACGATCGGCCGGAAAACATCCGGAACGCTCGGATAAGGACGCCGGGTGCACGCGAGTCGCCGGCGCGATCGCAGCTACGGCGGAGGTCAAAGTCGGTCTCAAAATGAAGCTCTCGGTGAGGGGAACGTGTTGGGGGTGCTGGGCCTCTCCGGAGGAAGCTCGCCGGGGCCAGAAATCTGCCCGAAAGGCGGCGGCCAAATCGGCCTCGGGCGGGGCAGGGCGGGGCGGGCGGCGTCCGCGCGGCCCGATCCGGCCATGTCCAGCAGCCCCACGGCCGGATTTTGCCGGTGGGCGGCTTTGTCGCCAGCAGCCAGATCGCGGCATGCGGCGGCCAGATCGCGGCATGGCGGGGCAAGGGCGGCCGAGGCGGGGCAGGGGTGGCCGAGGCGGGGCGGGGGAGACTGCGGCAGGCGGCTGGAGGTAGTGGCGGCGGGGCTGCGGCGGACTTACGGGTATCGGCAGGGGAGGTGATGTTGGCGACAGAGAAAAAAACGAGGCGGAGGTACAGTAAAAAGAATCATTGGGGAAGGGGGTGGGTGGATATATTATAAATAAAAGATAATTTATATTTGATTCAAGAGAAAAGCATAATTAAGTTATAATAAATTTTAAAAAAATTTAAAAAGAAAAAAATTATATAAATATATTAAACACCATAATATTATAATTTGTCGAGTTGTGAGTTAAGATACAAGTCAATTTTAATCCGAGTTTGATTTATAATCGAATCGAGTCGAATATTACTTTGTTAAAACTCGACTTGTGATTCGACTTCGATTCTGGGAATTTAAATATTGAATTTCGAGTTTAGTTGAGTCGAGCTGAATGACAAATACTTGAAAGTTGCCTCGCTCAATTAACTTCCCTAACAATAGTGGTAAATAATAAATTTCACGGCGTCTCTAACGGCAAGTGTGGTGTAGCCGGTGATGAACAAATTACACACGATAGGTACATACGTGCGTGGTTCCGTTCTCCTCCACAGTTTTGACAAGTTTCATTTTTCGTGATTTTTGCCTATATAAATGTTAGAAAACCGTCAGTAACGATTGTTATCGATGAAATAGCTAATAATAAACTAGCATTTGAGATCTAACCCTCCTGTTGAATAAAAATCTATAAAGGGCCATTTAAACTATCCATCTGCGCAGAAAAAATCATTCTTATATCTTTTAGCCCTCTATGCCTTCTATATCACTCCTAGCCATGAGTAAAGAAGCCGAGTACTCTTTGGCACGCACCTTCAATACCCTTTTAAACCATAAGTCTAGACATGCGTTCCATAATACTACCTATAAACATCCACACTTCCCCGGGTTTAAAGAACTCAAAGGTGGAGTTGTCAAGATCCCTAAAGAACGGAGCGGCGCTCACCAGTTCAATAGCTATCTTTGATAAATACACGCCCTATTCCAAGACATGTCCGTTAATTATCCTTATTCCATCTCTAACTAAACACGTGAAAAATAATTAGTATAAATTGGCAAATAAGTAGTCTATTACCCACAAAAATATAGAAAATTTTAGAATTATCTCACACTGGGCAGTAAGCAAACATACTTAAGTAAGTGTCGGCTCGCATGTACGGCTAATATTTATAATCATATATTCAATACTTACGCCCTCACATCCTCATTATATCACCTGTCACGTTACTCGAGTGGCAAACGAAATGGTTAAGTTCGTGTCACAAATTTTAAAAATGTGATACATTACGTAATATCCTCATACACTGCACTTCCTTAGGGTTTAAAGGAGTACTAGTGCGGTCTATACATCCTGTACACGCTCTTAGTCATAAAAACCTTAAACCCTCAAATATATACATATATGCTTGAGAAGGGATTTAATACTTAATTTCTGAATCTTACCTTTTGAAAATTATCAAGAAATCTTAACCTTAAAGTTTTATTAAATATATGTAAAAAACACAATTAAATGGTCCAACAGTGAAGGGATCTGAGAAAATGCCATTGATGTTACGGTTAAACTCAACACATAAGGAGTCAAGCAAAGATCAAGCATATAGAGAATTCTATGAACCTATGATCCAAATTACAAGCACATCAACACGGCGAGCTAGCCCTTAATTGAAAAGATTTTCCCATTGCTGGATTGCATATATGATAGTTGTTTTTGCATATTACGATGCACACCAAGCCACGTGTACTTGAACCTATTATTCGGCTATGTCTTTTGCTTGACAGAAAAATTTCTTCTCCTTCTGGTAGTGTGTCAATGGCATATTTTGCTGTTCCTATTATGCTTCTCTTGGCACTGCTCTTGTGCAGATCAATAAAATAGGGATCATCAATCAACACCTCCATTCCTTACAAATTGTCATGTACCTTACCAAGTCTTTAGCTTCTAACCAGCTCATGATTTCCACCACAATGGATTCAGAAAGATACCAGTCGTTAGTTGGCTTCCAATTGTCGTGACGCATCGGAGTGCAATTGGAGCTACACAATGTTCCTTTGCAATTCACGACAAAACAAAAAATCTCCGGCAAAAAGAATAAACGATTTCGTTAATATATTGAAAGATTACACAAGAAGTAGGATTATAACAATTGACATTAACAACTTTATCAATTTAAGCCTATAAAAACACAACCAATTAATTTGGAGCTATAATTGTCGAGAATATTCCCACATGTAATATATATTAGTTGTAATCTTGATAAATATAAAAATTAAAATTGCCTAAATGTTCAACATTTTCATCAAGTATTTCATATTTTTTTTAAAAAATTTACCCACAAAGTGGAACCACCACCAAATTATTACATAATAAAATCAAACTAAAAACATGTTCCTAATCTAAGTCTAATTAAATCCCACAACCAATTTGAAGATACTATTTCATGAATCCCACTTTAGCTCACGGATTGGAAACTTTACACCTCATGTTGAGCTAAGAAAAATTAACAAAAATTATATTAATATTTATTATCTAATCTTTCAAGTTACAAGTTAATAAATGAAAGCCACGTTGGGGGGCATGACTGGAACGCTCGAAAGTCTTTTTAATCACTAGTTAAGATTATCAATGATGTATATACAACTAAATTATACATTAAGTTAGTAGTTATATGATTATTTATTATTTTAGAATAAAATAAGTGATATCTATTTAATCAAAATAGAAATTAAAATAATAAAAAGTAAAAGTCATTTAGAAAATATCAGAATAATAGTGAGTAAGAATCTTAATTAAATAAGTATTATTACAAAAAATTAATTTGAGTAAAATTTTAAACATAAAAAAATAATTAATCAATATTTTTAATTATTTTTAATTGAGTAGAACTTTATTCTAAAGTTGTTTTATAATAAATACAATAAATCCATTAATAAATAATAAATAAATATAATAAAATCAATTCAGTAGGTAATTATGGGTCGCTAGTTCAAGAGTCAAGCACCGGCTACCGCAGCAATTGCCTGATCGCCCCAAATACCGGTCTGCGTATAAATGGTCGTGTCATCTGCCCTTGCTCGTCTCAGCAATCAGTTATCGCAACTATTGCTTTGTAAACTTTGACCATGACCTTGAATACAAAAATTCCTTGTCTAAAACGACAACCAACAAGCAAAACACAAAGATATGGGAAAACATTTCCAACCTTATATTATCACCAAATATAAGGATTAGAAGTACTCTACCTAACCTCAATCACTTGCTCGGCCAAGTGGACAACCTCCACTAGCCTCGCCCCAATGCTACCTAACCTCACAAAGGGACTAAAGAGTTGCTATCACACAAGCAATCTCTTCTCTCATGACTGCTATCACACAAGCACTCGTCTTGATCGCTATCCCACAAGCGACCGACACAACCCCAAGTCTTTCCCCCACACGGTTAGACTTTTTACATGCAATTCTATCGAACAAGACAAAGCATGCAGGCTGTGGGACTCACAACGTGTACCTTGATTCTGGTAGGTCTCCAATGAAGTCCCAGTCCTTCCTCCAAGAACCGACTTCAGGAATTCCACCAGTCACCTTCTCTCTCGGTTATCTCTTCCCACCAAAGATCTCACGTCATTCCTCAAAAAGGCACTCTAATAGCACAATGAGGTGTTCTCCTCTCATAAGAGCCGTCATACTCTTATATAGGCTTCCAACTCTGTGTATCTTCAAACCCTAGAAGGCATTCTCCAGATTTGATAATGCATCTTCCTCCATGCTTATCCAAATCCTTAGTTGCAATATCCTGCTCGTCCTTAGCCAAATGATATCTTGATCTTTCCCAATGATATGATCCATCCTTATCTCAACGAACATGCACAAATCCACTGGCTGCATTGCTGGTCAACTCGTATCGCCCTCCTAGCTAGCACTTGTTCACCCGATCAACCTAAAAACACATCCTGCAGTTACCGACCCAAATGCCGGTATTTCTACTCTCGCTAGAATTCCTAGTACCGTTGGAATTTTTAATACCGCTAGAATTCCTAGTACCACTAGAATTCCTTATACCACTAGAATTCCTAGTACCGCTAAACTTCCAAGTACCAGTAGAATTATACTCGCTAGCTGCTCGTCCACACCAGAACTCGCTACCGCTCCTGCTACAGCTACGCGCTCACACATGCACTCACGTACATGTGTCCACGCACCAGCGCCCACGCTCGCTACACAATGTTGCTTGGTACGTCGCTCAGCAGGATGCTCGGCGGTGGTCGGTATGCTGCTCGTTCAGAATGCCGACACGCTCGGTACGCTGCTCGCTACCGGCTATCGATCCAATTCTCGGCTCACTCGATCCAATTGCCGGTACGCTCGGTTGCTCCTCAACCTCGCTCCACCAACACTTCCAGCGCAATGCTCGTAACCTAGCCGCGATGCTCGACACCAGCACTCGACTAGTGCCATCTTGAGGTTTTTTGGTCTCGAACACAACCACATGCTCGGTACTCCAATTATCGCTACATGTGCCGCTACTCACTGCCATATGCCGACACCTTCCTCCCAGCAGTCCTCGACACCTCGATAGCTACGTGCACTATATTTGTGTATTGCAACTATAACACAGATCAGCCTTGGTAAGTTATTTCCAGCCCTTGGATAGCCTCCGCTATCTTTCATGGATGCGGGAATAATAGGAACAACACCCAAACCCTAGTACCCGGCAATGCCATTAAATCAGGGTTGTAACACTATGTGCTAGAACCCATAATTCGGGTGTCTTTCACATGAGAGAAAAATCTCTGCCACTTCTGGTGGAACGCTATTGGGATCAATAAAATAGGGATCCTCAGTCAAGGACCTCCATTGCTTGCAAACAATGTTGTATCTTATCAAGTCTTTGGTCGGTACCCGGCTCAGGATTTCGACCACAATAGATTCAGAAATAGGCCGACCTTTACTTGGTTCGATTGAGTTGTGTAAGCGATCCATCAAAGAGCAAATGGAGCTACACAATGTTCCCCTGCAATTCATGACAAAATGATCTCGTATTTTAAGGCAAAATACAAAAAAATCTCTTTGGAGATATCTGATAAATTTTTTAAGGTAAATAGAATAAACAACTTAAGTTAACGTATAGAATTATAACAACGGAAACTAACCAAACTAAACCTATTCTTTGAGTTTAAGTAATAAGTCTAATAAAAGCACAACCACTTTGACGTCATTATTTCCGAATTCCATCATCCTGTTATATATCATTTTTTGCACACGTACTTCACAAATTATTAAGAAATAAATATACATATGTTTAACTAGAAGATTAAATTAATAGGATTTTTGAAAGATTGATTATATTTTCCATCTTAATTATATTTCGAATTTTATTAATTCAAAATTGCCAAAATTAATAATATTAAATATGTGCTTATCAACTCTCTTTTCCCATATTTCTCTTATTCGTAATTAATTATTTAATCAATTTATTTACTATTATTATTATTATTATTTAATAAAAACTTTGTACTGTAATTTTATCCAAATTTAGAATTTTAAAAATAGCAATACATTTTAATATATTTATAATTATACTACTGTATTTAAAGTTAGTATTTAATATAATACACGCTTAATTTATATTTACAAAGATTGTTATTTATTTGTTTAATGTTTTATTATTATTTTTATAATTCTATCCAGATTAAAAATATTAAAAAAATAAGATTTATTTAATTATTAATATTCTTTCTTATCAAAATTAAAATTAATTTAAATATTTGTATATTTTTAAAAAATTATATTTATTTTATTAATAATAATTTGTAACTAAAAAAAGCGACGATTTTTTATATTACTTAGTAGTGGGACAATTAAGCATAATTACAGGAAAAAAATTTATAATATCAAAATTGTCCTTAATTTTTAAAAAAAATATACTTATTATAGCGGCAACCCAACATCGACGACTGCTCTGACATTAGGGGGCCCGTATCTAGCCTCCCCAAGGTCATGGGTTGCCAGGTCGGGCTTCCCTTAGCCATCGGCGACTCAGAGGAGCCTATCATTTATAGTAGAGACCCCACTCTCATTGATAATTTTAATAATATTATTAAAATTGCCCATTGACTTACTAAGCTTGTGCCAGCATTCTAACTTCATGTAAGAGAACACCCAATTGAACAGTTGCCTTTCCATAAAACTTTTCTTTATATTGAACGGCAAAATTTTTCAATAATTTTCAATATTCGATATCATTTTGTACGAAAGATTATAGAAGAAGGTGAAGTCATAATTTAGAAGATTTGGACCATAGAGAATCCTATTGATATGATGACAAAAGTGGTAACTGTGGTTAAGTTTAAAGATTATTTATACTTGGTCAATATATATTATAAATTAAAAGATGAAGTTCGAACACACTACTGAAAGTTAGATGTATGGGAAAATTATATGAAATTTTGTCGAGGTGGAGAATTTTTGTATATGAAGTTGCCAAAATCCCACATCGCTAGTTTTAAGGAAATAGGAGGAGTCATATTCTTATAAATAGGCTCCTCCCCCTTGGTTCTAGGTATCTCAAAATTACCATCCTTTTTCCATTTGGTAATTTTTTTTCTTTTTTGTAATATTTATTATTAGTAAAATATTATTTTAATAGTGTCTGAACATAGGCATAATTATCCAAACTTCTTTGAATTCTATTGTCTTGTTTTTTGTATATCTATTTAATAGGTATTGTTGGGTATAACTTCTTTAAATTCTAATGTCTTGTTTTTTGTATGTCTATTTAATAAGTATTGTTGGGTATAACTTCTTTAAATTCAAATGTCTTGTTTTTTGTATGTCTATTTAATAGGTATTATCAGGTATAGTTATTTTTAATTGTTGCACTATTTATATTATTTGTCTTGATAAAATTATTTTTATAAGTTAGTTTTTGAGCGGACCCATCATATTTTGGAAATGAGTGATTATATTTTAGAATAAATTTTATCTTTGGTAAAAATTATATTAAAATTTTATCTTTCATAAAAATTTTATTTTGGAATAAATTTTATCTTTGGTAAAAATTATCCGATTTTCTCAACAATGCATACCTAAGAAAATTAAACCAACAAATAATATAAAAACCAACTTGTCAGTTATAGCTGTAGACTAATAAGGGTGAGAGAAATTTCAATTTTCATGCATACGGGAATACAAGTTTCTACTCCTTTTAATTTTCTCTCGGTACAAATTCAAACTAAAACTAAATTTTATCATTTTTTCTCTCATGATACAGATTTAAAATCAAAACTATCTAAAATTACTGTTTTTTCATTTTAATTTTTCTTAACGCTAATATCAGAATACCCCTGCTAAAGTCAAATGAGTGATTACCGGCAAATCAACGAGTTTTTTTGTGCTTGCCAAAAAATTCTTTGCTTATCCTTTCTCTATTTATCACGTTAAGCTGCAACCTCAGCTCTTCTTCCCACATCATCCGACTCGTTTCTTCCTCGTTTGGAGGTCGGCCGCCCCGAACGACGCCCTGCCATCCGTGATTGTCTTCGGCCTGGGCAACAGGGTCGTTGGCCTGAGCAATAGGGGAACTGGGGAAAACGGGAGGCCCTGCCACCTACGCTCCTCGGAGAGGAAGGGGGGCTGCCAGCATCGGCAAACGAGGGAGGTCGGGACGAACGCTCCCCGGTCGTGGCACCCCACGTCCTCGCGGTCGTACTGGTCCTCGAAGGGGCAGATCTGGGAGCGGTGAGGAAGCAGGTTGTTGCGCGGTTATGGGTGGCGAAGTAGATGGGGGCCCTGCCACCCACGCTCCTCGGAGAGGAAGGGGGGCTGCCGGCATCGGTAAACGAGGGAGGTCGGGACGAACGCGCCCCGGTCGTGGCGTCCCACGTACTCGTTGTGGCTGTGGTCGTCGAAGGGGCGGATGCGGGAAAGCGGGCTGCAGCTGGGTTGTGGGTGGCAATGCAGACGGCTGAGAAGGGGGCGGCAGTAAGGGTGGGGAACCAACCCGCGGAATAGCCGGCGCCACGGAACAGGGGTGTCCATTGGCGGCACCACCCCCGCGGCGGATATACCGCCAGTCCCCACTGTGCATCTGCTGCCGGCCCCACTGCCTGCGCCAACGGCTGAGACATCAAAACCTCCCACGGTGCTGACGATTCCGCCCGCGGCGACCACGACCACGTCGCAGCCACCCACTGCGAAGATTGGTCGCCCAGGCGACGATCGAGTGGTCGCAGGCAAATCGGCGTGGGGTAGAACCATCTGTGGCGCTACGGTATCCGGCGACATGGACACCTCCGGTCGTGGATGGGCAGGCGACAAAGACGGAAAAGGCGGAACCGACGCCGGAGAGCTGGTGGCCATCGGCGGCGGGGACCTGGACGGTTCGGATATGCCGCTGGTCCCCATTGTGGTTATGCTGCTTGCCCCCACTGAGGACATGCTGCCGGCCCCACTGCCGGCGACCGCAGCTGAGACGTCAAAACCTCCCACGGTGCTGAAGATGCCACCCCCTGCGAACATTGGTCGCCCAACGTTTGGATGGCTACTTAGGGGACGGCCAGGCGATGATCGATTGGTCGCAGGCAGATCGGCGAGGGGCAAAACCATCTGTGGCGCTCCGGTATCCGGCGACATGGACACCTCCGGTCGTGGATGGGCAGGCAACAAAGACGGAAAAGGCGGCACCGACGCCGGAGAACGGGTGGCCATCGGCGGCGGGGACGTGGACGGTGCGGATATGCCGCCGGTCCCCACTGTGGATACACTGCCCGCCCCTACTGAGGATATACTGCCGGCGCTCATGGTTGAGACCGTAAAACCTCCCACGGTGCTGACAATGCCGCCCACGGCGACGACGACCTCGCCCTCGGCGCAGCCACCCACTGCCAAGATTGGTTGCCCAACATTTGGATGGCGACTTAGGGGACGGCCAGGCGACGATCGAGTGGTCGCAGGCAGATCGGCGGGTGGCTGCGGCGCTACGGTATCCTGCGACACGGACACCTTCGGTCGGGGATGGGCAGCCGGTGAAGACGGAGCGGGCGGCACCGATGCCGGAGAACGAGTGGCCATCGGAGGCGGGGACGTGGACAATGCGGACAGGCCGCCGGTCCCCACTGTAGATATGCTGCCGGCCCCTACTGCGGATATACTGCCGGCCCCCATGCCGACGGTTGAGACGGCAAAACCTCCCACGTTGCTGACAATGCCGCCCACGGCGACGACGACCTCGTCCTCGGCGCAGCCACCCATTGCGAAGATTGGTTGCCCAACATTTGGATGGCGACTTAGGGGACGGCCAGGGGACGATCGAGTGGTCGCAGGCAGATCGGCGGGGGGCAAAACCGTCTGCGGCGCTGCGTTATCCGGCGACACAGGCACCCCCGGTCGGGGATGGGCAGCCGGCGAAGACGAAGCTGGCGGCACCGACGTCGGAGGACGGGTGCCCCTCAATGGCGGGGACCTGGATGGTGCCATCTTCGAGTGGGAAGAGGGTTTGATCGGCGGCGGCTTATAAAGATCATTTCCCAACTCCGTGGGCATAGGAGAAGCTGCTTAGTCATCATCCTGCTGAGCGAAAAAATCGGTGGCGAGCGCCGGCAAGTATTTCCATTGAGCAACCGTTGCCCAATTTAAATTCGCGGAAATTTTGATTTTCGTCGGTCTATATTTATACAGTTATACGTTACATGTAAAAATATAAAACTATTACAAACATTACGGGCACTACATGAAAATTGTAGTCTTGAGGATTTGATGGCATTTTATATGGATTGATAATAAGTCAATAAATTTCAAAATAGAGAAAAGTATATGGTTGACCCTCTCACCGGGCCTCCCCAAAGCCCCAAATCTGGAGAATACAAATAATGTAAACACCCAGAAGGGAAAACGTTATACGCTACGGTGATAGATAACTGCATACAATACCATGCTTGCAGTACAAGCACGAAGGTGGTGATTGACAAGTGGGGGCAATAAGTCAGCCGAGGTCAGTTGGCCGTTCGATTGGCCATCGACCGCCCTCAGTGGCCGCGTTGGATGCGGGAAATACTTACGAGGTTGAGAAGGTGGTGTCGGCAGCACGGCACATACAGCGGTCAGTGTCGAGAGCAGCGGCGCTAGTGCATGGTGCCGTGGGGGTGGCTCGGGGCAGACCGGGTAGCATGACTATGACATTAATTAAGCAAATAACTATTTGATTTTTGTGATATCAGAAAAATAGAATCTCAACGATCATTACCAAAAGTTCCCGTTTGTGCTCCCAAGATCAACAAGGTAGGGATTAACGTGAGAAAAGAAATCAATACATAATTGAGAATAAAAAATTATTTAAAAACACAAGAAAGGTAATAGAAATATAAGGCATTTACCTAAATTGCATCAATAATGTGCCATCCGGATGCAACCTTTCAATAAGATTGAAATTTTTAAAATTATAAATGGCATGTCTAAAAGGGAATATTGATCTAAATAAAGCTTGCTTCACTAACAAACAATGTTTTGCCTATAATGGATGACTAAATGTTGATTGCTGCGAGTCAGGAGATTGGTAGTGACATTTGCACCCTTCCTCTGTCTTCCGGGACGGTGAAACAGCTCCAGTGATGCAAATAAAGTGGTTCCCATTAGAAAAATCAACATTAAATTTTTTTTGGCACATTGAAGGTTACATGGGTGGGCTACATAAGGTAATCATTTTAACATCCCATTCCGGTACACCAATGAACCGAACCGGAAATGTCACCGACGACCAAACCGTTCGTTAATATATTTAATTCAGTTAAGCCGACTTAAATTTACCTTCCCGTCTCAAAATGGTGATGTATCATGTAAAGTATAGATAAGATGTTTAGGTTCTAATATTGCCCTACATACATGTTATGATGAGTAAAAAAAGGCAAAGTAAAAGCAACAAGCAAGAAATTCAAAAAAAAATATTTATATTTATGCGGAAAATTAGACAAAATTTCACTTAAGAATGAAACAAGGGCCAACCCGTCCATAATATATATATATATATATATATATATATATATCAAAATAATTTCAAAACAATTTTCCCTTTGGCAGTTGTAATTGACATTAAATTGACTAAATTGTGGTAAAAGAGATACTTATACTAAATGCATGACTAAATCCTCAAATGGCTCTAACTTCAGCGCATTTAATTTTGAAGCAATATTTGACATATTAAAGATGTATTATCTAATGTTTGTTTTGTCGTTAAATTTAATTAAAATCAAGTTCGACAAAAGCGTACTTATTTTAACGTTATCGTTTTATATAAAACGCATTTCAATTTTTTAAAGAAACTAAGTTGCTATACTAAACATCTCTGACACATCGCCCCTAAAGGTTTCTAGAATTACACACTTCATGATCATAAAATTCATGCAATTTTAGCATTCCTACTTCTCAATATCTCATTTTTACTTAATGGAAACTTTTGTCTGTAAGAGAAACAGGTTGTTCAATCCTTAACACAAGTTCAAGATCAATGTAGTCGAGAATGATCATCACGCTCTCTTTCAGATCCTTAAAACTATCTTTAAGCATTGGATATGGATTGATATTACGAGAATTCATAGAAGCAAATTAATTAGCTAAAATAGAACATAATAACATGCGCATAGCAAGATTAATAGTCAAATAATAATTAATCACATCAACAGATACCTAGTGCAACATTAATATTTAGTCTTTGGACAAAAATATTAATTCGTAAGTGGTACTCTTAGTACATTAATCAAATATGAATAATGAATTATAATTATTTTAACAAAATATTATAATATCAAAACTACTCTCTCATTAAAAAATATTTTTGAAAAAAAAGGCTAGTCACCACTGCCAAGGTTGTTGGCGACAGCCAAAGGCAATTTGGCCACCCCCTCCACTAGCCGTTAGTGGCTTGAAAAACTTTTTTTAAAACATAATTGGCAACGGTGAGAATGGCCAGATCCCAATTCGGTCGCACCGTAATCACTAGTGACTTTAAAGAAAAAAAACTTTAATTGGCCACCGCTACCAAAATCCCAGCTATTCCCAGGCCGGAACAACTGGAATTTGGTCACCTTTACTGTGGGCAAGTAAGGTGGCTAGATCTCGACCAAGGACAATCGGTGGCAGGCACAATCACGCCCTTTAAAATTTTTTTAAAAATATTTAAATAAGGGTATTTTAAACACCATAATTTTTTCCATTTTTTCAAATAATTAGACTTAATTTTCTATCATATAATAATATAAAAAATTCCGTAAAAGGCTCATATTTTTACTTTTTTAATATAAATACAAGACAAAATTCACAAGGATTTCAACGGAGAAGGCCATAAATTTAGACATAAATTATTGTCCAAGGGAGAAATTACTGACACTCTTGCTTTGCCCTCTTTCACATCCTCTCCTCACTTTCACTGTCAATTTTAGATGAATACACCTGATCATTCTATTTCATTCATCCCACTTTTACTTCACACATTGGAAAAAGTTAATAGTTTTATTTTTACTTTTAATTTAATATATTTAAAATTAATTATATATATAATTAATATAAATCAAGACAAAAGTTTGTATCCCTTGGGCCAAAAAGTTACCAAATTATTATTCGGTGGAATGTAGAAAGTTACAACCATTGCATGTTGGGAAATAAAATAAAATAAAATAGAAGTTACTACAACCCCACTCTTTCTTTCCATAGTCTTCCCCGGCCTATCATCTCCCCACTCTCACGCTTACACCTCCTCCTATCCCCCGCCCATGGCTTCCAAGCTCCTACCTTTAGCAGTGGCGCTCTTCCTCGCCACATTCCTCGTCTTGGCCGCAGAGAGCCTCCATTAACTACAAATATATATATATATATATATATATCAAAGAAAGATATCTTACCATTGGGGTAAGAAATTTTTCCTGCCCTAGCCTCTAATCTGAGTCGTCCATATGATCGGACAACCCAGATTTGATAATAAAAAAAAAATTTAGCTAGCGGTGGATTCCGACCAAAGCCGGCCACCGGCCGAGGGTGGGCAGGGTGTGGCAGGGGGAGGGGGAGGGGGCCAGGGTGCAATGGCCGATGGGCGGAGAGGGAGGGGCGCCGCCCCAGCTCGTCGCCACCCCAACGCAGCCACTGCCCCTGGACATTCCGCCACGAACGCCGCCACCCTGCTGCGGACGCCCTTCTACCCCGCTCCCCCTCGACCTCGTCGTCCCGCCCCTTGTGGCACTAGCCATAGGGGCAGCGGGACGACGGGGTCGAGGGGGAGCAGGGCGGAGGGGCATCCGCAACGGGGCGGCGGTGTCTGTCAAAATTTCTTTTTCTATGTCGAGGCCTGATCTAGCCACCGCTGACAAGATCCGGCCGCGACAAGCCGGATCTGGCCACGGCGAGGTCGAGAAAATTCAATAAATTAAATGAAATTAAATTAGTATATATTACTTATTTTAAATAGATAAATATAAAATTTATATTACTTTAAAATATTAGTTTAGTTAAAAAAAGGAAAAAATGCGTTTTATCAGTTCTTATTATTTGACAAGGGAATCCAATCATAAGATTATTCATTATTAATTTTTTAAATAAAAAATGAGTTATAAAATTAAGATTAAACAACATGAAGGTACATAAATAGCATTAAAATACTATAAAAGTATTTAGTTTATAAAAAAAATACATAAATGAGAAGTACTGATCACATGATGATCAAGGAATTTATTGAATATGTGTGTGTGCACGCGCGTGTGTGTATA
>JAVDBV010000243.1:0-15127 GCA_032619315.1 Piper longum
GATGGTCGGGCCTCGTCAGGGCAGCACGGCGACGTTGCGCCGGGGTGGAGCTGCGTCGATCGGCGACTGAGTGGCGCCGGCAATGGCGGCGGTGGCGACGCATAATGAGGGCGGCGGCTAGGGTTTGGAAAGGGGGAAAGTGTCGAGAGTGAAGAATAACTTGGTGGCATACTTGTAAATTAAACTTGACTCGACTTTGAGTCGAGTCAAAATAATTACTAACTCGTAATAAATTCTAAAAAAATCTAGAAAAACCAAAAAAAATCCCATAAAGTAAAACAAATACACAACATCAAAATGACATGCTCTATTACTATCAACCCACCCAAAATGCCCCTAACGAGTCCTAACGCGGTATTCGGCCTAAAACTATTTCTACGATCAGCTGAATAATAAAAAAAAATATATACTGCATACTTCCATAGATTCTGTTAACTCATTCTTTTTTGTTGTATTCATGACGTTATCATTATATACTTGGGTACGCATGACCCCTAATACCTCATACATGCGACTGGCATCGGCTCAATATACGTGCTCTGAAACAAACTCGACTCGAAATAGCTGTCGAACTGATTGGTTTTGAATATAAAACCCTAACTCGAATCGTGGGTTTTACAAAAACTACATATACATAGGCCTCGGTAGGGAATTTAATAAAATAGGCCTGAAGGCAACTTGCGGTGGATCTTGTTTTCGAAAACATACTCGGGGGATCTCATCCTTGAGGGTTATTAATATAGAAATGTGATCGGCTAAATGGTCCAAGATAAGTGGGATTCGATAAAACACCATATAACTCGACCTGCGAGTAATAAATCAAACATATGATAGAATAGAGTAAAACAAAGACGAGTCCTAAACGGACGTGGTAGAAGCTTCAAGGGTGGTTGCGTGCCTAGGCGGCAAGCTCCTACTCTCCGTACCTACACATCAACACTAAATACTAACGCATGTTCATGATACATTCACACATCCTATAGCATACTCACATGAACTATGCATCAATCACACACATCAATAATAATCAATATACCTTTTCTTATTCTACGTTGCATTAGATTACAATACTTATTTAGTCAATCTAATTAATCCTTTAGTATTTATTGTAATATCACACTATCACATATCTTCATATTTTTATTAATATAAAAATATATATAACACGTTAATCATTCAGTCATAGCATCCTAACATGCTGAACTAATAATCATTACTTTTAACTAATTACATTAAAATAAATTATACCTCACTCGTCGTCAGCAATCGGCAACGACTAGGGTTTCGTCGCACGTGTCGGAGCTCGAATTTGGCGCTCGGCGATGTCCGAAGTTTGATCAGGTTCGACTGGACGAACTTGATGGAGGAGCAGACAAATCAGGTTTTTCAGCAAGTTCAGCGATTTTTTGGCGGGTCTCGGCAGTTTTTCGGCGACTCCAAACAATTTTCTGACGACTATTTCAGCGGGGCAATCGGGAGTAAGGGTCAACACCGCCTCAGCGGGCTCGACCCAACGGAGGTGACAACTAGGGTAGCTATCGTGGCGATGACCGTTGGCGGTGGCCTCGAGTTTGGTCAGGGCAGTCAGTCATTCCGATTGGAACCACGACCGGCCTTGGCAGTAGCACTGGGTAGAGAGGAAATGTCAGGGTGGTTGAGGGGGTAGTCATCGGCGTCACAGTGGTGGTGGTGTGGCTAGGACGGTGGTGAATTGACTTCAGGAACGTCGCGGTTCATGGGGCGATTTTGGCATTGTGGCGGTGAGTCCATAGTCGGAGTTGGTCGTGGCGGCACGGTGACGGCACGACACGGCGGGGCGGTGTTGATCGGCAGCAGGGCGGCGTCAGTGACGGCGGTGATGATAAACACAGGGGTGGCAGCATTGGGGTTTGGGGTGAGGAAGTGTCGGGAGGGAGGTAAAATACCTTGGTGGCAGACTCGTAAATAAGTATTGACTCGTTTCCTACTCGTGTCAAAATAATAACTAATTCGTAATAAATCCTAAAAAAATCTAAAAAAATTGGAAAAAATCCTGTAAAACAAAACAAACACCACAACATCCAAATAACATGCTCTATAACTAATAACCCACCCAAACTACCACATACGCGTCCTGGCGCGGTAAACGACCTAAAACTATATCTACGATCAAATCCATAAAAAGAAAAAAATATTGCATAGTTTTATATATTTTGATAACTTATTTCTCATCATCTTTTTGACTTTATCATCATATATTCAGGCATACATGAGCCTCATCGCTCATAACTCACGACTGGCTTCGACTCAGTACGCGATCTATGAACTGACTCGACTCTAACCGACTGTTGAACCGACTGTTTACTATAGTAAAACCCTGATTCGAGTCCCGAGTTTTACACCTACTCAGCTAAGATCCTATTTATAAGTGGGAATAGACTATATATCTTTAACTTGGTTAACCACTTTTAAAGAAATGACTTAGGCCCATTACGTTGCACTTTGGGTCGGATCGTTATAAATGTTATCAGAGCAACTTGGTTTCGTATTAGATGGTGTGTTGGAGTAGGGACGTTGGCTAAACTGTCGGTCATGGGCTAAAAAAGATTATGGGCTCGAGCTAGGAATGGGCAAAGTGTAGGAATTTCAGGGACGAAATTTCTTAAAGTAAATAGATTGTGAGATCCCTCAATTTAGTCCCACATCTAATAACTATTGGGATAACATCCTGTTTATAAATGTGAATGAACTATAGATCTTTAACTTGGTTAACCACTTTTAAAGAAATGACTTAGGTCCATTACATTGTATTTTGGGTGGGATCATTACATAATATTTAAAAAATATTGTGTTTTCAACTTATAAAATCCTTATGGATTACAAACAAGAAATTTGATTTGATATCATACTAAATATGGAATTAATTGTGTAAAACCTAAAATTCTAAAGGTATGATGATGCTTGACATGGTTAGAACACCATTTAATTGTAAGCTTAAAAATTAAATCGGATGATCATTTATAAAGTTTTACATTGAGAAGATTAATACTTATGTGTCAAACATATACATTTTTATGGATCTTAATTTCATTGCCCAGAATATGATGAGAAATTTGAATGTTGTCTTGTAGACAAATTTTATATTTAGTAATCATACTAAGAAAGTGATTCAAGCTTCTTCTAATTATATTATATCATTTGATATAGAATTGATGATCATTGAATCATTCAAGTTAAGAAATAATATGGGGAAAACCCACCAAATTTTACAAATTTGAGATGAAGCAAATAAGGTGTTGTGAAGAATTATAGTATAACATCAGTTTTCTTTCTTAGACGAAAATGATTTAATGACTTTTATGAAATAAAAATGTCCATTAAACTTTCTATGTGGATAAACTTTAATAATATTATATTCATAAAATTCTTATATGTAAATTATGGTTTTAGTTGACTTCTTTGTCAATAATTCCATTAGGCATAATTAAATATTTAAAAGAAGTTAAATATTGATGAATCTATGGATAATAATGTAGACATGTTGAAGCAAATATAGTCATAAGAAATACTAAATCAACTTTTAAGTTTATTTTGTTTGTAAAATTATTTTAGTGCATGTGTTGTACACTAGTACATTTATAAAATCTCATGATCCATTATATGGATGATAAAATAGTAATCCTTTATGAAATGCTAAAAATAGGAGATCTATATGAAACTAATGAAGGGATTTGGACATGCAAAATTAGAGAAGCCAAAATACACAAACATTGTATAATTATATAGATGTACTAAGCTGAGATTTAGCGGGGACTTAGGGAGTAACAATCTTCCCTTTCTTGAGAAGGCATTTTATGCTATTGGGAGATTTGTGATAATGAGATTTTTGAGAGCTCATATATATTTAAGTGCATTTATAATCACAATAATTTTTTTAAAAGAAGACAATTAAATCCAACTTGTAACTTCAAAATGTGTGACATTTATAATTTTTTTATAAATAAAAATTGACCAGTTTTCATTAAGGATTATCTCAAGAATTCACCAGTCATCAAGGGAAATGAGCTTAAAGCCAATACTTAATCATGTTAGTGGCAACCCAATCTAGCAAGTGGAGCTCATATGAGCAGATTTAATTGGTATAAACAAGCTAATGGGTAATGGGAGGAGCACTATAAATTTATTTTATAAAAACCATTTTTATAATGAAAGTGTTCAAAACTTCAAGTAGGTTGACTTAATTGTCTTAATAAAAGTTAAGGTCTATTAGATAGCATATTCATTTGGAGAATTTGTTTGGAAGCTTTTATCTATATGAATGTAATAATAAGGGTTATTGATGGTGTTATAACTAATCTCTTAGATAAAAAACATTCAAGAAAATAACATACTTAGTGCGTGGTCGGAATAATACTATCTTTATCCTTTAATTTCGGTCACAATTGTGATTTTTTGTTAGATATATCAAAGTCTTAACTTAAAGGTATGAAATTTAAAGATTTGATCTACATCTTCTTATTGAGATGGCATATGTCAAACTAGGAGCAAGTTCAAATTGAAAGATACTTGTTCAGAAATAAAATTACACAAGATCATTTTTTTTTTCTTGAGTTGGTTTTCCTCATTTTAAAAACAAGTGGGGATTGTTCGTTTTGTGTTTATAAAACCAGTGCTCGGGCAGTGTCTGGGCAATATAAGCATCTGGTTTTTCTAGATGGTAGCGCTAGGTCGCTGGCGTGTGATGGGTCGCTCCGATTCACACTGGATTATCTCCTTGCATAATTTTTCCTTTATAGTGTATCATTCTCAAAGGCAAAAATAAGTTTTCAATGTTGTTTGATGGCTCCTCCTTCCCCATCTTGTCTTTGTGATTTCTTAACAAGTTTTTTTGAGAAAAAACTTGGTCTTTAGACAGATTTTGATCTGGTCTTGTTATATAAAATGAAATTGAAGACTCTTCTCATTTTTGCACTCTCAAGAAGAAGAATCTATTATATTTTGGATGAGAGTTATCAGAGAATACTCTAATATAGAGGATGATAATCCTGTATTAAAGAAAATACTATGACAACAAATTGTCTGTAATATTATTTTTGGGATCATCTTATTCAATCATGTGTGCAAATTTCAACTTATATTGTGTTAAATTTTCCAACAATCCCAAGCCTCTACAATTCCATGATAGCATTCTCAATTATTAACCAACTCACCAAAGCTCTACACTTTAAGGCCAATGAATCCCTCCAGAGCCACCTTGATTCTCACACCCCAGAAAAAAAAAGAAAAAAAGACCAAGCTCCAAAATGTCACACGGAAGCCCTTCAAATAGTCATGGACAAGAAGAGCAACCCTAGGTAAATATCACATATGCAAGCTAAGAGATCACCCCTCCAACAACAGCAACGTCCTCGTCAGACATGTCCTATGGAAGCTAAGATAGCACCCTCCACGACAACGGCCTTAGTGGGCATCATCGTCATAAAAATCCATCCTTTGACAAAGGAACCCCTTCAAAGGAGACAAAGATTATTTTTCACCTACTTAATACACACAACCACCAACAACATCTCAACACCAAGCAAAGCCCTTTGTTAGAACCCATCAAAAACTCATCTATACCTTCCAATTAATTGACGGCCGATTGACTTTCTACCATTCACCATTGCCGTAGGTAACTAACTAAAAATGCTCTATATCCCACCCCCTTCATATGTAACTCAAGTACTAATAAGGATGGTATTGTTGTTTGGATTATTCAAATACATTATATATTTAAAAATATTTATGGAAATACCTATATTTGATATGAAAATCTGATATTTTGCAAATATACTGTAAAGTAAAAGTTGATATGTTTTTATCAGATTTGATTATTATAATGACTAATTTGTGAAAGAGACTTGAATGGATGGGTAGGGTATTTTTGGGTTTTTCTTCTTTTTTTATTTTAAAAAAGAAAAGCATTAAAAAAGAAATTAAAAAAAAGGGAAAATCATTTATATCTTCTCCTAGTCCTCGCGAAACCATAGCCGCCACTTCTCTCCTCTTACCCACCCCTACCAACGGCGGCCATGGATCCCGATCTCAACCAACCCCAGGCCGCCGCCGACTCCGACGAGGACTCCACCAACGCCGTCGTCGGTGCGTCCGTCCTCTCCATCACCCTCTCCCTCACCAATGTGCTCCACCCGCCTAAGCCCAATGCCCTCACCGCCCCACCTCCCACCTCCCTCCGCATCCCCACCCAGCTCTCCTCCCTCACCCACCTCTCCCTCCAACCCCCACGCGCCGCCTCCTCCGCCGGCCGCTCCTGCCTCGCCGCCGCCCCCCTCCAATCCCCGCTCCTCGGCCGCCCTCGACCCTGCCCGGACCCCTCCCACCCCTTCGCCCTCCGCCGCGCCTCCATCGTCTGGTTCCGTAACGACCTCCGCGTCCAGGACCACGAGGCTCTCGACGCAGCCCACCGCGACTCCCTCTCCCTCCTCCCCGTCTACTGCTTCGACCCCCGCGACTACGGCAAGTCCTCCGCCGGCTTCGACAAGACCGGCCCCTACCGCGCCGCCTTCCTCCTCCAGTCCGTCGCCGACCTGCGCAAGAGTCTGCGCGCCCGGGGCTCCGACCTCGTCGTTCGCGTTGGCCGGCCGGAGGCAGTGCTGGCCGAGATGGCCAAGGCGGTCGGATCCGAGGCGGTGTACGCGCACCGGGAGGTGTCGCACGACGAGGTCCGAGCGGAGGAGAGGGTGGAGAAGGCGATGGAGGAGGAAGGGGTGGAGGTGAAGTACTTTTGGGGGAGCACGCTCTACCACGTTGACGATCTGCCCTTTAAGCTCGAGGACATGCCTTCCAACTATGGCGGCTTCCGGGAGCGAGTGCAGCGGTTGTCGGTGAGGAAGGCGATCAAGGCGCTGGACCAGCTCAAGAAGCTGCCCGTTAAGGGTGGTGTTGAGGTTGGGGAGATTCCCACCTTGCTGGATCTGGGTGTCAGCCCCACTCCTACCTTGCCTCATGTATAGTGGTTTTGCATTGCTAGCTTTTATGTTTTGTCTGTGCAATGCTGCAATTTGCTGTTCTTGATGGCTTTACAGATCATGGCGCAAAGTTGTCTTCTTTGGTGAAAATATTTATGGATTCCATAATACTTGGTCCTCTATGAAAGAAACATTATTTTAAGTTGGTTTTCTTCACTTTGATTGATGCATTGTTCAATCTATTGGAAGCAAATTGAGCGGTCCTTTTAGTTCGTTTTGGCCTTTGATGGTACTTCTTACTGTAGGAGGGTATAAGTTCTAGATTTGGTTCGTTAGGTTGGAGCATTGTTTCTTGTGTTGTTCTTAGTTGTGACTGGGACATAGGCCCATTTTCTTACGTTGGAATGTACTTGTCACTTTCCATATTGTATAGGCACAGGCATTGTTAATTGCCAGACAGTTGAACGGCTTATTCCAATTGTGGATCATGTGTTAGACAAGTTCTCCTTTTCACATGACTGAGAAATAACTTATCTTGCCCTAATTGTTGTTGTGAAGCTATGTCATGCTTAAAAATATGTTATAAAGGATAGGAATTGGTATTCATATGACAGTTTAGTGAAACAATTGAAACAAAGTTAATGTTGCTTATATATATTGTGTTTCTCCTGCACTTGGCACCTTCAAATGATTTCCTGACAAGTTGTAGGACATTGATAAATCTGATATTGGAGAACTACAATTCTGACTATATTTCTTATTTACGAAATGTGGATTTTTCTTTTTTGATGCTTAAAAATACATGTAAATTGCATGTGTTCTGAGTAAACTACCCCAATAGGATGGTTGAACTAGTGAGAAAGTCTGTAAGTCAACAATCTATCCACCTTGTTAATGACAGGATGGAATCTTTTGTTTCCAGGGTGGTAAGCCAGCTGCAAATGCTTCTCTTGTTGGAGGAGAAACTGAAGCACTGCAGCGACTCCAAAAGTTTGCCGCAGAATGTCGTGCCCAGCCAAATAAAGTGGAAAATGGCCAAGATAACATTTATGGTGCAAATTTTTCTTGCAAAATCTCACCCTGGTTGGCTATGGGATGTTTATCTCCACGTATGATGTTTGAGGAACTAAAAAAGTCAGCCAATGGGTATAAAGAGAAATTTGTTCCTCATATTCTTGTAACGTTATCATTATTCATGTCTCAATTGTTTTATATGTTTTCTTTTCTAGACCATTCTCTGTAGCATCAACCAAGAAAAATGCTGTGGGGACACCAAAGGCAGACGGGGGAATGAACTGGTTGATGTTTGAACTGCTGTGGAGGGATTTCTTTAGGTAATTATATCACGTTTAAATCTTGTTCTCTGCTTATCCTTGACTTCTTTATGGCTAATGATGTTTCCTAGGGCACTAATTGATAAATTTTACAGATTTGAGTTAGTGTTTTTATTTTCTTTTTTCTTTTTTCTTTGTTTTTTTGTAGAATGCAATATAGCTAGTGTACTCATCCCTGGGAATTATAAAATTACCTTTCATTTGTAAATGACCTGGGATTGGAAGGTTATCAAAGACAAAAAAATGGAAATGTACATGGTTTTTTCGTGTTTTAGTTCTTTATTGATGGTACAACCTTATAGATGATGGTGGTGGTGATGATTAGTTAGACTATTTTTTCATTCATGTAATCTTTTGGGACTACAAAGATTTACTGCTTTCATTGTGTGGTTTTAGGTTCATAACCAAGAAGTACAGCTCCAGTAAGAAATTTGACAGAACTCCAGCTACAGCTTGCGCAGGTGCACTAGTGTAAACTTGAGGAGTGGAATCAAACCGGGTAGACTGTACTTCGGAGCAAGCATTATTGATGATTGATTGTCGCAGCTGTGTCTTATTAATGACAGCAACCGCGAGCCTTCCCGCAGTGTAATACTTCGTTATGTCAAAAAACGAAAAACTGCATTTCGTATGTTCTATAATAAACACTAGCACCTTGTGGAAATTAAACGCAATTTCTGTGTACCATTGGGCAATAAACCATAAAGAGCAAAGTTTTTTTCCGTCAAAGTTGAAGGCTGCAGATAAAGAAATGAGAGCCTACTTCTTTGAATGGTTTTCGTTATAAAATTAAGAATGAGACTTGGAAGGTGGATTCAAAAAAGAGCGACGTTTTAACAAAAAAAATTTTTTAAAAAAAGAAGAGATGCTACAATCCTTCATTAGTTTTTGGAAGAAACTCCACTTATTATTGAAGCAGCTTAGATTCGAAATGGGATTATTTGAGAGTTAAATTACATCCACAACCAGCAATTCTGTCCCTGTAATATATTGTATACAGAACTACGAAACACAGATAAATGTTCAATACGCCTAGTCGGGCATGTTAGCTTCGTTAGGTCACACGTCTCACCTATTTTGCTTCATCACACAAGCTCTGGCGAGCGTTAGATTAAAATTAACTGATTAAAATGAAGGTGTGTAGAATAGAAAAGTCCCCTTTACAATCATTCAAAAGCAGTATACAAGCTTTTGGAGAGTTTTGAACACCATAGGATCTCCCTTGGAGAATAGTACTCTGCGTATCAGCAGATGGAAGGGAAGTTAAACTTTTTGTAAGGTCACATATGACTTGAAAAAGCATGATCTTCAGACAGGAAATAGTTCCAAATTTCCGACATGTAACCTTCAGGAACAAAAGCACAAAATTTCACATATGAGAATATAGTTCACATTACGACGGTGAGAAGATATAAAAAACAGTTGAGGCACATGAATCTCCAAGCAGGCTGACATACCTTAACTCCAAAACTAACTTGATAGTTCTTCACCATCATTTTGCTTTGCAAAGACCCTTAGGGCCAATGAATATACAGATTTTCTTTTGACTGATGTTCCCTCCGAAACAAGTTTTACAGCCTAAAGATCAAATAGTGGAGAGTATTTATGACAACATCAAGAAACACAAAACAAGCAGTTGAAAGAAAGACAACAGAATTCTATGAAAAAAGCACCGGCCAATGTTTCCCAGATAGCGGTGATCTAGTAGCTCTAAACAAAGCCATCTGAAACAAAAGAATACTCAGTAGAACATACCATGGACAGACTATGCCCTTTAGAGATTAATTCTCTTAAATCCTCCTCAAGTTCAGCTTCTGACGGAAGTTCTTCCCCAGAAATTGCCTTTCCTTCTATTAAAAATGTAATTTCACCCTTCGGCTGCTGACCAGAAAAGGTTTCCTTTGCTTGGATGAGGGTCCCTCGCCAGAACTGACAGAAAATCAATGCTCCATTACGGTTATTTACAAGTTATTGACTAAAAAGTAGTGATCATCACTAAGAGGAATCCTTATCTTCAAACTGTTTGAATATGGTCAAGGACAAACATGTGTCCCTTTCTAGAAACAAATTTGTAGAAAAAGGGTCCATTTGGTGGTCTTTTACCTCTTCATGTAGTTTTGTTATCTCTCGTGCTATTACACACTGTCTGCAACAATTCATGAACAAAGGTGACTATGTGATATGAAATTATGCTCGACTAATTCTCTTACTCTGAGAAAGTAACAACACACTCAGACAAGAACCAGAAATTTGACATTTGATATGAACTAAAAGCGCATACTAAAACATGAATTTTACCTATCATGAGTAAAAATGGACAAAGCCTCTTCTAAAAATTGGAGAAATTTGTGAGGGGAGACAAAGAAAATTTGCGTTGTAGATTCATTGGCAGAAGTCATCAGTCTTAGCCTTCTTAATCCATTATTTTTGGGGAGAAATCCCACTGAGAAATCAAATGTGTATGCTTAGGATGATTGCAGTGATTAATTAAGTCTTTGTAACTCATCCAGTAGGGGAAAAATAGAAACTCAATTACCAAATGTGAACGAATCAGTTGACAACCCAGAGGCACAGAGAGCAGCCAGAAAGGCTGATGGCCCTGGAATAGGAACAACAGGAATGTTCTTGTGTGCACATAATTTAGCCTGAATGTAACAAGAAGAAAACTCAGTTTTCTCATGAGGTTAAGAAACCCTTCAGAAACAATGGTTATATGATTGATATCAGTTTATTTCAGAACTCGGAAAGCAATTGACCTTAAATGCTCTATATCAGCTCTGCCATTGCCAGAGGCAATGGCCTAAGTGTAAAAAACACACACAAATCAAGAGTGAAATGGTGTACCAGTGCTGAGCCAGGATCACTGATGCTTGGTGTTCCTGCGTCACTAATCAAGGCAACAACTTCTCCTTGTTGCAGCTTTTTAATTATAACAGTTTCACGTTGAGACTCATTGAATTTGTGATAACTTAGCTGCAAAATCAAATGAAGACAATCATCAATAGAAGACTACAGAAACACACAATTCAATCCAATTCTTATGCAAGTCAAATCAGTGATTGAAGAAGCACAAGAGAAATACCAAAGGTGTTCGAATATTGTAATGCTGAAGCAGCTTTGCTGAGTGCCTTGTATCCTCTGAAAGAATCACATCAGCCAATCTTAAGACACGCAGTGCTCTAAACCAAAGAAAGAATAAAAGGAAGATAGGTTAATTACAAAAGATTGGCGAACAAAAAAAAGCAGCTGATTCTGCATAAGGCCACACTTACCGTAAGGTGATGTCTTCAAGATTACCAATGGGAGTTGCCACGAGATATAAAGCCGACTTCAATGGAGCCTAAAAGGCATATGACATTAGGTCATCTACAGAAGCGCACTGAAATACTCATGCTATCGAAGATAACCAACATAAACCAACCCAATATGAAAAAGAGATTCATTTTTTAGCTTTTATGAACTTTGACATTACAGCAAATGTTACACTAGAGATGCGAAGCTTGGGAGGGAGCGAGTGGAAGCACACCTCTTTGGTGGAATCTTGGGAGTTAAGATCTGTGTCACTTGAAGGACGGTTCAACATGGAGAGGCAACGGGCAGGAGACGAGGAAGCAGCGATCCTTGTCATGGAATGAAGGTGAAAGTGGTGGTATCGCAAGGAAAGGGCGGAAGAAAGAAGCATGGTAGGCTATTTCAAATGAATAAGTGGAACAGTTTGCATAGGTGTAGGAACTAGGAATTTCTACTCTTGGCACTGTATATAGAGCAAAATTTATCAGTTTCATAATAAAAAACGGAGTAAAGTTTAGGTCTTCTTAATTAGGCCTCAATGGAAATATTTAGTTTTACTAACTACAACAATTTTCTCCAAATTGGTCAGGGATATAGCCTCCACAGTTCTTCCTCGAAGGCTAAAGTTGTTTCCCTGCTAATTTACTAACTTTTCATATCTTGCCAACTGGGAGAGTGCAGCAGGCCAGCGGCGCATTTTTTTTTTCAAAAAAGCAAGTTATGAATATGTCAGGTGCACATCACCCTTAGAGACAAGATTCAGAGAAACATATATAAAAAGATAGGAAAATTTTAAACCAGACAAACTAAAAAAAAAATTACACATTGCGGTCTATCTTCGAGGTGTGAAATTCCTGAATAATTTTCAGTAAACACCACACAAACTATGATGTGATCCTTCAAGACATACATTAAAAAATTAAGTCAAGAAAGCTCTTACAAATAAACAAAGCATTTTTGTTAGCACTTTGTAATAAACTTGTACATCAACTTGATAAAACCAGATATAATTAAGTGAAGAATGTCAGTACTAAATACTGAATACATTGGAGCACATTATCATAAACCCTAAGTTTAAAAAAGAAATCATCTTTGCTATGCTAATAGTAATGGGATACTACTTTGTTTTTCCCCTCAGCAAAATATTAGTATATATTTATCCTAAAATATCATTACAAATTGACCACCATGATAAAGCCCGGCTTGCTATGGATCAACAAATCAAAGAAATATGATGAAACAAGTAATAGAATTCAAGAATGTGTAACAAGTACGTAGTTCAAGAGGCAGCCAACTTTCATAATTTTAAGAACAATAACAAATAGGATATGACAGATTATATCCAGGATCTTTCAGTAGATCATCATTGAAGCATAATCTAACCATGCTTCCTAGTTCTGCTTGTTGACATTATCACTGTGTATGGAAGACAGAGATCAGCAGGTAAGTCTGTATACCATGAATCGTTCTTCATGCTTTAGCAAGCAACACTGGATGACATTCAATCATGAATTCCTGGTTTTGTGTTGCCATTTCACTTCTTTTGGTAATAATTAAGACATCAAAAGGCAACACATTTTTGAGTTGTATAGTGTTTTTGCCTCTATGCAAAATGGCATTTCATCTGTTGATAGGATTGTTGACAAGCTTTTTCCTTGACTAAGAGATGGAGCTTCACTTATAACTAGCACAAGTGCATCTTGAGTGCAATTAACAAAATCATATAAGTTAAGATCTTAAAGAATCCTTATGTTAGATCTTAACTCATACACAAAAGTTAGAAGAATAATCAGTGACTCATGAATAAATTGAATGAAGAAGCTAAGTTTTAATTGTACTCCTTCATCATCAAGTTTATTGTGTGATATTCAAATCACCTAGCTTATTAATTCATAGTTCATATAAGAAAAAAGTCACCAATAATCCTTGCAAGAACAATATCCATCTTTGAAGAAATGAAATCGACTTCGATCTCTTAGCAAAATCTCTCTTCTAAACACTTTAGAGATAGATTTCATCATCATGTGGCAATATGTAGAGACTCTTGGATTCTTCACAATCCTTATTACACTTCCTTCACATTGTCTAGCCATGACAAAAGAAACTGCAAGCTTTTCACTGTGTTGGGAAATTGCATCTTCCTTTTCTTCCTCTTCTATATAATGAAAACACTTTTTAGCAGAGGCATATAGTTTTTACTCTTCAAACTCAACATAATTTCCCTAAAGCTTTGCATGAGCTTCTTCAGATACTTTACTTTCTCTATCTCCTGCAACAAAGGTATCCAACCAGGTGTTTTTGTTATTTTTTGAGCAACCATGGACCTTCTCAACTTGGCCACATCTCTCCAGTTGCCTGCCCCAGCACATACATTAGACAATAAAATATAGTCACTAGATTCATCTGGATCAAGTTTGGATAACTGATTTTTCACTTGCCGTGCCATCTCAACATCCCCATGAATACTACATGCCCCAAGAATGGTCCGCCAGACAATTTCATTAGGCTCCATTGGCATTTCTGTCACAATCTAATAGGCCTTCTTAAGCATACCAGCACGACCATATAGGTCAACCATACATCCATAATGCTCAATAATTGGCTCAATACTGTAAACATCTCCCATTTTGTGGAATAGACTATACCCTTGGTCAACTAAGCCAGCATGGCTGCATGCATACAAGATTGAGATAAAAGTGACCTCATCATGGACAAATCCCTGATTCCTCCATCTCAAAAACTAGAGCAACTGCTTCTTGGGCATGACCACACATTGCTAGAGCCATTATTATTGATGACCAAGACATTAAATTCTTGTCGCCTGACATATGTAAAAATACCCCATGAGCCAGCTGAACATTACCACATTTAGCATATGAATCAATAAGTGCATTAGCTACAGAGACAAACTGATCAAACCAAACTTCACTATACATCCATGGAAAGCTTTTGAGAGCTCAAATGAACCCACTTGTGCAGTAGCCGAGAGAGCACCTGTGAAGCTTACTTCATTCGACCGCATCCCTTGCCTCTGAGATTCTTGGAAGTATTGGATAGTTTCATCAAGGCAACCAGCTTGGGCAAACCCGGTGATCATAGTACTCCAAGAAACAGAGTCCTTTACGGGCATTTCTTCAAACAACCTCTCCACGGAGTTGATATCACCTGACTTCATTTTTCCGGAAGTATTATGTTCCATGATGTCAAATCCTTAGCAGGCATTGCATGAAACAAACGTGCAGCACCATCCAGGTCATCGCACCTGAAATATGCAGTGAGCAATGAATTCCAGATCATAATATTCCGGTAGATCGTCTCATTAAACACTGTCTTTGCAGCACCAAGCTCTCCACATTCAGTGTAGGCGCTGATGAGAGTGGTGCACACAAAAAGATGGATGACAAACCCATGTCAAAGAGCATGGCAATAGACTTGACTTGTGACGACGAGGCATTTGGCATTGGCCCCAGCTTTTAGAAGGAAAGCTAAGGAGAAGCTGTCTGGTGGGAGGGGATGGTGCAACATACGAGTGTAGGTGATCAGGGAGTGCCAAAG
>JAVDBV010000244.1:0-11866 GCA_032619315.1 Piper longum
CCCACCCTCCCGTTTGGACTCCCACCTCGGAAATCCTATCTCTGGCCATGGAGCCAAATGCCAGAAAACACAGAAAACAATAATAACAATAATAAACTTAAAGGTAGAAACTCTACCTAGTCTTGGCCGGAGATAGAATTGTCGAGCATTCCACGACCACTGGGAGTCATGTCAGTGTTAGTCTAGACTCATCGGAGTCCTTCTCACTCCGATCAACCTAGAACTAAAAGCTAGCCTTTAGATTTGGCTTTCCTCTTAGCTAGCCTGACCATCATTGACGTCGACACCCTTGCCACCTCTTGCTTGAGCCCGTAGCCGATTGGACAACTCCGGCGAGAGGCTTTCCCCAAACCATGACTCATCTCTCTGGTTGAGCTCACCGCCGAGGACGCATGAGCTTCCCCTCCCCATGCATGAACGATAGAGGCGCACCCTCTTGACATCACTGCCGCTTGGTCGTCAACCGAAGGTTGCAAGTGCGCGTCACCGGAGTCCGCTTGAAGTGGGACTCCACACTCATTCTCTAGGCAAATTCACGAAGAATTAAGAAAGTGAAAGGTGAGATGTTGATAACTCTCGGATAGAATTATTATTTTGGTCTTATTTATATATGTTTTCGATGCTTTAACCTCATTTTCTCAATTGATAAGCTAACAATTATGAATTTCTAAGGTTGTCAATAAAATTTGAATTATTATCATATTCAGATATAATTTTAATTAATTACTATATTTTGAAAGATAGTGAACAACACAAATTTATGTGCGAGTTGGTGAAGGTGATCATGTGCGAAACTACTAGGAAAGTAGAAAGGGCTCACAAGTGGAGGACTCGACTACACACATTAATCTTAGGATAAACCACTTGTGGAAGCTGCCAAGAGGGGAATATTCTGAAAAAGCTGTCCGCTTACAACTCTATACTTCTAATTTGTGGACCACTTACAACTCTAAACTTCTGATTTGTGGACATTGTCACTTAATCAATCCAATCACCACAACTATGAGTTGTTAAATGGGTACTTTAATGAACAAAAAAGGAACATACTCCCCTAATGAAATTGATTAAAATAGAAAATCTTATGTGGTTACGTTGAGAAAGAAACTACAGAGAAGTTGCCAAGAGAGACAGCTCCACACAGCTAATCTTCTAGCAAATGGCACTCTACATGGGCAGTACGGATTTTAGAAAATAATCTTACTAATACAACAAGGAGAACAAGGGAACAAGATAGAATCACACCTCATTGGAGAAATGATTAGGTCGAATGCAATCCTAGTATTTGAACAATGAGGAAACTTCAATATATTTGCAAGAAAGCTGGTAGGAAGTTGCCAAGGACAACAACTAAACAGGGTGATAAATATCCCCACTCATGAACCAGAGGAAGAGACCGGAAGAGAGTTAGTCTTAGTAATCTTTTGAAGGTCTTTTGTGAGGAGAGTTTTTTGTCCATCCAAATCTTGGATCTTAGATTTCTTTACTTCTTTGAAGGTTGCAAGAAGGAAAGAGTATGAGATTTGGAGAAGAAGGAGCTACTTGTCAAGCTATAAGGAGGAGAGCACAATAGGAAACGAGTTTCAAGCCAAGGCGTCACTAATATAGATTTGCATTATCCTTTTTCTCTTCTGTTGTCATGTCAACTTTCTTGATGAATTGAATGATATATCCCGAATCTTTCATGTGGTAATCTTTTATGATTTGGCAACAATAGATCTTAATTGATAGTGTTGTAGTATTGTTATATCCTTTCTCTTTCTAATTGATTACAAGTTAATTATTTTATATCGGTTCTTAATGATTTAAAAAAGTAGTTAACTTTTGTATGATAAAAGAGTAATCTTTTGAAGGTCTTTTGAGAGAAGATTTTTTTGTCCATCCAAATCTTGGATCTTAGATTTCTTTACTTCTTCGAAGGTTGCAAGAAGGAAAGAGTCTGAGATTTGGAGAAGAAGGAACTACTTGTCAAGCTACAAGGAGGAGAGCACAATATGAGACGAGTTTCAAGTCAAGGCGTCACTAATATAGATTTGCATAATCCTTTTTCTCTTCTATTGTTATGTCAACTTTCTTGATGAAATGAATGATATATCCCGAATCTTTCATTTGGTAATCTTTTATGATTTGGTATGAACAATAGATCTTAATTGATAGTGTTGTAGTGTTATTATATCCTATCTCTTTCTAATTGATTACAAGTTAATTATTTTATATCGGTTCTTAATGATTTAAAAGAGTAGCTAACTTTTGTATGATAAAAAGATTTGATTTAATATTATAGATAGGCAAATTGATGATGTCTTTGGATGAAATAGTTTACAATTCTTTTAGTAGTATACTAGAGTCATAAATATTCATACAGGAGAGTCATTTATAATGCATTGATCTAGTTTTATTTATACAAGCATATGGAATGAGGCAAGGGCGGTAGGTTGTAATACACAGTGACAGCCTGTGACAGCCTATTACAAACACTTTTATTTCCTAGCATATCAACTCTAATCGCATTGTAATTTGATAAAAGTAACAGCGTTGCATTGCATGTTAACTAAGTCAAATTGAACATCCCAGGTCAATTTATTAATGGAAAGAACTTTCGCTAGCTTTAATTTTGAACTATCTTCATTACTTACTCACCTAATTACTATTGTAGTTTCATACCTTTGCTTCCTTTTTTGGAATAGATTAGAATAGATCCTTACTTGCTTATCATTGCAATTTTCGATTTATCTTTGTTACCCTTCTAGTCTAAGTTTACTAAGTAGATAAAATCCTCAATATCAATAGTATTGTAAAAATACCAAATCTTCGTGGTAATGATATCACACCACTCTGTTACTAGTCTAACATGTGTGCTTGTGCGATGTATTAAATACACAATAAGTTTTTGGCACCATTACTAAGGATTGTTTTTTTTTATTATTTGTTGATATTAGCATTTTAGTATACTTATTAGTTTACTTCTTATTTGTTTTCAAGTAGTGTATGCAAGAGCATAAAGTAGAAGGTTTAGTACCTTTTGACCCATAGAAAATTTCTGGTTGAAGATCAGGATAGAAAGAAGCGAAGCCATGATGCAAAGTTTTGGTAACCAAAAACTTGGTAACAAGAACCTTGGAGACCAAGCTTTTGGTAATCAGAATATGGGACAAGTACCTCACCTTCAGCCTGAAGTCAACATTGTAAATAACAGACCATTGGCAGAACTTGCTTTACATCAATTTGAGGATTTCAATCTTAGTATTATACCTGATCCTTGCAAATAATTTTGAGCTAAAGCCAGTAATGTTCCAAATGCTACAATCTATTGGTCAATTCAACAGATTGCCAAGTGAGGGGGCCTATAAGCACTTGCTGAAATTTGCAGCAATCTATGATTCATACAAACAATATTAGGTTTCGAAGGATGCAACTAGGTTAAGGTTGCTCCCATTATCTCTAAATGGAGCAGCTAGGTCATGGTTCAATTCATTGATACCAAATTCAATTCCTACTTGTGAGGAGATGACGATAAAATTCATCTTGAAGTATTTTTGTAAAACCCTGAAAAAAATAATTAGGTTATTTTGTTTATGATTTTGTAAATCTTAGAGCAAACCATAAATAATATTTAATTAAATTAATTATTAAAAATTGATATCATAAATTATCAATTATAACCTTTAGAGTACCGGTACAATGGTTTTAAATAAGTTTTATTTAATAAATTTTTGGGATTGAGACTCATTTGCATTTATCCAATAGTTAATTTTTTAAACTTTTTGTTAACACATAAATGATATAATTATAAAGGATTGCACTCTTTTCTATAAAATTTTATGTAGTAATTTCTTGAATTCCAAATAAATTCTTCTATATAAATATGAATTCTGTTGTTGGTAAATAGAACATCAACTTGATACTTTGTGAGCACATTTAGCTCACAAAGGGAAAGTTTTCGAGAAGTTTCATCCACATTAGGATCGTGTGTCATAGTTGTGGGTGTCTCATCACAATTTGGGGTCTATATAATTGCTCGAACTATTATATATTCCTAATTGGGAGTCTTGGTTGGCCTGAGTTCACATTTGGCCAAGCACAATCGTAGTCAACGAATTGACTCGGTCTGACACGAGGCAACACCCATAAAAAGTCATACATTCATATTTGGGAGTCTTTAGTTAGCCTGAGCCCACATTCAACCACCATACGCTGAGCGCAACCTGTCAAAGAATTGACACAGTCTGACATAGGGAAACACCCTTAAAATACCTGCCCTCATGCCGAAGGGGGTGATAGGGTGCAGTGGCGCAAGACGGCTCATTATGCACTTGCGATACCGAGAATGTGAGTCAATGATAAATATTAGTAACTACAGATCAAGGGCCACGTAACGTGTGTGCGCATATATGAGATTGTAGCTAGATGTGCGGCCATCCTCCCTGTATATTAAGAGCTCAGTATAAGCTCATAATCACTAAAAGACTTGTTGTGGAATATATTAATTTTTCTTATAATTATATGACTTAGTATTTTTATTATTAACGCGGAATTGCCTCTGCAGATATGAGCAGGGAAGGGTAGAGTCGGGAAAATTGGAGGACTTTGTTATTGGACTATTTTTTGCATGGCAATGAGATTTTGGTTCGGTTCATGGGGCTTAGATTATTCTGAGGTTATATTATATTTTAAAATGATTGAAAATTAATTTACGAGACACTAAATTTCGTATAATAACACTTGGCTCATGGCTTGGAACAGGCAGGTCATTACAATTTTCCACATTCAAGGATAGCACAATTTAAAAATGAGATCATATCTTTTATTCATATGAATAATGATTCCTTCTATGACACATGTGAAAGATTCAAGGATTTGTTAAGAAAGTGTCCCTAAAATTTTATTCAACCTAAGGCATAAATTGTTTTTACAATGGGTTGATGAAGAAAACTAAATCTATATTCAATGCACCTGCACGTGGATCCATCATGATTAAAACTTTTGATCAAACCTATTAACTAATGGAAAAAGTAGCTTCCAATCATCACCAAACAATGTATGACAAGACTCTAAGAAAGGTTGTACTTGGAGTTGCAAGTGGATGCTTTCAATGCTATATTGGCAAAACATTTAACATTGAGCAAAATAGGTTCACTGACTAGAAAATAATTCTCAGGCCAATAATCAGATAGCACAAGTCATGTCTCGTGACTCTTGTGGACATGATCATTTTTGGGATCAGTGTCCCTTGAAGGCAGAAACAACAAATTACATACGTACTTACAATAGGAGTTAGAACAATCCATATTCAAACACCTACAACCCTAGTTGGACGAATCATCCTAACTTTGGATGAGGAGGAAATAAAGCTACTAGACAAAAGCCTCGACATCAACCTCAACCTCAAGCACCACAATGATTCCAAGCAAATGCTCAAAATAGATTATAGCAGTCTATTGAAAAGAAGTTATCTATAGAAGAAATGTTCATGCATTTCATGCAAACTCAATAGCATCAAATGTAAAACCAACCAACTTCCATAAGAAACTTGGAAAACCAGATGGGACAGTTGGCTAGTGCATTGAACAACTATATGCTAGGAAGAATCGCAAGGAACACAAGTGCCCAGAATGGAAGAAGGAAAAGAATGCAAAACAATAGAGTTAAGAAGTGGGAAGGAATTGCCTTACCCATACAAAGTCCCTGAAGGAGAGATAAAGAAGCAGAGTGAAAGCCAAAGCTTAAAAAAAAAATGAAGATGGATGGGTAGAGGTATAGGAACCTGTTCACCAACTCACTCCACGAAAGTATATTACTAAGTTAGAAATTATAGGATTTTTTGAATATTTCCAGAAAATTGACAATCAACATTCCATTTGTTGAGGCATTGGAGCAAATGCCAAGCTATGCCAAGTTCATGAAACAGATCTTGTACAAGGAGAAAAAGTTGGAAGAATTTGAAATATTAGATATGAATGAGGAGTGTAGTGTTGTGTTACAGGAAAACTAGCTTCAAAGCTAAATGATCTGGGGCGATTTATCATTCCTTGATCCATTGGACCAGATTTCTTAAAAAAAACCCTTTGTAGTCTAAGTGCCACCGTCAAGTTGATGTCATTGTCTATTTAAAAGAGATTGGGTCTAGGAGCAATGAAGCCAACCACTTTGACGTTAAAATTGATTAGCAAATCATACATCTTTTCCAAATGAGAAATTGAAAACATCCCGGTAAAGGTAGACAAGTTTATATTTTTAGCAGACTTTGTGATATTAAATATGGAGGACAAAGATGCTCCAATCATCATGCGCAGACCTTTCCTTGCAACGGGAAGAACATTCATTAATATAGCAGTAGGACAATTGATCATAAGAGTCAATAATGAGCAAGTAGTCTTTAACATATTCAAGGCAATGGAATATCAAGAATCAACTGATGAATATTTTATAGTCAATGCAATTACACAGGCAGGCATTGAAGTGTAGAAAACAAGCCAATGATTGGACCCTTTGGAATGAGCTTTACCCTCACATGATTCAATGGAAGAAGATGAAGAGTTAGTTGAATTGATGGCTTGACTCGATAATCAAACAAGTAGCAGCAAAGATTGTGATCTAATGGAGCCTTTACGTATGTGTAATCTGCAAGTCAAAGTAAACACAACATCAGTAATTCAACCCCCATAGTTGTAATTAAAGTTTTTGCCCACGCATTTGAGATAAGCATTCTTTGGACACTTTAATATTCTTAGCGTTATTTCTTTTGCCTAATTAACACCTTTGAAAGAAGAAAAGTTGCTAAGAATTTTATTAAAAAGTAATTAATCAAAGTTGAAGATCGATAGTTCATTCTCACTTATAAACAGGTATTAGATGTAGAATTAAGTTGAAGGATGCCACAAGCAAATTGCCCAGGTTTTTCATTTAAGGCATCAGTGCTGTGGTGCTGAAAGTCTCGACCTCTAAGTTCCATGGAGCTACAACGTGAACTCGTATTTTTCTTTGCTTAGTGCTGTGGTGCTCCAACTCTCAGTTGGCGAGTGCCGCGATGCTAGCGCTAAGATTTCTAATCTGAATTTCATTATTTTTTTTATTTAAGTCTGATTTTTATCAAACAAGAATAAGATTTTAATACTTTGAAAATATCAAATCATGAGTTATAACTTATTTCAAATCTAAATTTATTTAACCTATTTTTTCATGATATTATTTTGAGAAAGTTATGCAAAACCATGGTGAACATGTTCTATACTAGTTCTTTTTTCACAACTTGATTCTAAAACTTAGTTAAATGTAAAACATGTTCACCACAAGTCTAAAAACGGATTAGCACCTTAAACATTGTTCTAACAAGTTATACAAGCATAGAACATGAGAACAAGCATCTAGATTGTATAAAACAACAAAGAAAATATAGAAGATGAAGATGATGCGTGAATCTACACTAATTACATCTTTCAATTGAGATTACTAACCTCTTCTTCGGTGAAAAAGCTTAGAACATTGTACCACAACCTTCACTACACAATCCCCAAGGAGGAGAGAGAGGAAAAACTAGAGAAAGAAGGCTAGAAAGAGAGTGTGCTAGAGTGAGAAGACCAAAGGAGAGAAGGATGGTAGCTGGGGCTCTAAATTGCAAATAATGCAATTCGTCCTTCTACAACCTCCTTGTATGGTCCGGGTCTTCTACTCACTTATGACCCTCTTCTAATTAACCTCCAAAGACTAAACTACACTTCAACCTCCTACACGAACACCTAAGTGGACAAACCTATCCACATCCAATGATTGACTCTTACCCCTAGACAAAACTCGACCGTTTGACAACTAATAATGTTAGAATTCCACTTAAATCATATAATCATTTAAATAAGTGTCTATATCCCCACATTAGACAAAAAATTAGTCAAACATACATACAATTAGGGATATATTTGACCGCATCAAATTTGTCCACCAAAAGTAAAAGATTGTTCGACAACTAATCTCTAGAGATTTTACTTACTATTTGTCTCTTTCATGATTGAGCATTAGACATAGATGTTACTTAGCCAAAGTTGTTATAATCAACACACAAATATATAATTTGAAGTATCGTTCATTAATATAGTCTAACTTATACAAAAAATAAATTTTATGTGCAAAAAAATGAAGAGATAACTACAACTATATCCTACTTGAGATAAGGGGAAATAAGCTAAGTAATATTGGCAAAGAGGCTGGAGGAGCATGTAGAAGAGGTAGTTGTTGCAACGGGGTAGCCCATATTGCTGTTGTTGCTCGTACTAGGGCACAATTGCTACTGTTGGTGCTGTCTCTGTGGCATCCTGGGGCATGTGGTAGCACGGTGCCCCATCTCACCACAAGCGAAGCACTCTCCAGTCCGCAACGGTATACTCTTTAGTGTCTCCTATGGCACTGGGGACACACGAGGAACTCCTGGTAAACTCCACAGCAGCATATACTGCTCCAGTACAACTTTTCCTCCTCCGTCACTGCGGACATGATCCTGACCCCTGGGTCTTTGCTGCTGTCTACCAGTCTAACCACTACCATTGGCCATCATGGGCACTCTCAACCTCCAATGCCCTCATAACGGCCTCGGTGTATGCAAATGACAACACCACAAACCACAAACTGGATACTTAATCTCAAACCAACAACAATTTTCTCTGCTTTCTCTCTTTCTCTGTGTGTGGTAAAGCTGGTAGAAGTGAACCTCTCAAGAGTGAGGAATCTCGCCTGATACTCCTCTATAGTCATGTCTTTCTACTCCAAGACCTAAAACCTTTTGACTTCGTATAGTTGAAGAGATGTACTTGGCATAATAGATCTCCGTGAACTCTACCCATGAGATCCTCTCTAGTAGCCTTCTATGAAGATATGTGGAGTGAGCAGACTTTGATCATATCTTCCCCATCCACTGCATGGCTCTAGTGGCCGTACTCACCCAAAGCTCAGATGGACAACCCTATGTTGTAAAATACCATCTGCTACGTCAAACCACTCCACTGCTACCGCTTGATCAGTGCTGCCATAGAAATGTTGTCCACCATTCTTCAAGAAACGGTCGACATTCCATCGCTCTCTATGCAACATCCCAATCTCATGAGCACCAGAAATCTCAGCTACTGCAAACTATCGAGGTTGCACTATCTCAACCAGGTCATTGGCTGTGTCTCCATGCATCTTAAGCTAGATTGGGCACCTTGAGTGGTGGTATCGCATATTGCCCTATTATTGGCGGTGCAACTGGAACATGTGGTGCTGGAACTACTGGTGGTGGAGGAGGTACTCCGACTAGGTCAGTCTCCAACATCTCAACCAAAGTCACACCCTCTATTGGCCTTTTCTAGCCTATCCACTACCATGGTCATCTCATGTCTTGCCTGGTCTTCTACGGCTCACCCATTAGTCACCTCTGCTCCTCATGCATGATCTACTGCACTTCATCCACTTGGGTCTACTCCTCTCTAAGCAAATAGATGAGCTCAGCCTGCATTTCCAGCATAGTCTCTCACAGTGGCAAAGGGTATTGCTGGTTGCATGTAGGTTTAGTCAGCTCAGCTGCCTAAGTGGAACCAGTAGAGCTATGTTGGGGAGCCATCTCACCAAATGCGAACATTCAGAATAGAGGAAAACAACACCGAAGAAGGGTTAGTGCAAGAAAACAACAATTCAACACAAGGATGTATGGATCGACTTGTGAGGATAGGGTACACATACACATGCACATAAACATAATCATGAACATACCAGCATACAATATACACATACATAATGCACAATAAGCAAACACTCCAAGCAGGTTGTCTATCTCAATAGTCCAAGAACTCTGATACAAAGTTATAACACCTCGATTCGGCTCTAGGTCGGTTGAATCACGACGATAGAATTTGGCAAACTATTTATCAAACTAATTAAAATAGAACTATCAATGCAGAAGTAGAACTCAACCCTCACGGGGGTTTAAAACAAAACCAATTTAAAAATGCTATTGCAAGCATGCTTACAGCCATACACTACGGCTCTAAACATAAGATCTGCACGTTCTCCCACCAGTTTGCCCTTTTCTATAGAAAACTCCATCTTTACCCATTCTATACCTATCTACTCCGCCCCATTTTCTCCACCAAACCTATGGAGCTCATTATTCTTCTTCACTCCAAACCTCTCCAGCCCCTATTCAAGCCTTCAAGACCCCAAGCTTTCTTTGGAGCTCATTTGGCTTTTCTTTTCTTTTATCCCTTCCTTGGTATGCCTCTTTTCTCCTATCCTTTCTTTTCCTTGCTGCTGTTTGTAGCTTGTATGTGCTATTTGTGATGTTTTGTTGTCTAGTTCGTTTTAGCTTTTGTTTGAAGAATGTCTTGAATGTATGTCATGAGTTATGCCTTGTACAAGCTTGCATGCACGTTCACTTGTTTTGTTTCGACCAAGCATCCTTAGATCTTTAATTTCTGGAGCTTCGGATGTTAGAAGAATGAAATATTTGTTGCTTTCCTAACATCTATAGCTTTGCATGCATGTATATTATGCCTATGTTACATACTCATTTCATGCTATAAATGTCGATGAAATGCCATGCTTAGGGGTATCTAGAACTATTTCGGATCTGTCATACATGTTGCTTGATCTACTTTATGTTGTAGTGATGTTTGTTACAAGAATTATTTTATTGTGTTAGCTAAGCACTACTAAAATTTCTCACTAAATGGACTTCATGAAGGGCATGAACAATGTGAGTAATCAATGACTAAGCATACTGTTTTGTTTCAGATAGTGACAATGGTCGACATTGGTTAAGTAAAAGCAAATGTAAGGAAAATACAAAAATCCTTGTAAAATTAATTAATGTTGTACTAATTGTCTACTTGCGACCAACAAAATATGAGCTTTGTTTGAGCTCGTTTGTGTAGTAAAATATTTCTCCTTTCTAGATTGTGCAGAGAAGCAGGGTTCAACCCTAATCTTTGTCTTCCTTTGTAAATATTGGTTCGTAGTGTATTAGTGTTCAAAATTCACTGAAACTTTACACAATTATTCATTCAAAAGCCTACTTCCCCCATTCTGAAGTTCAGATCTTTTAATAACTTGAAAGCATGATAAAATGTTTCCTTCCAAGATAGGACGGAGCAGCCCTGAAGTCCCAGTGACATTGACCCATGTTCAAGAATTTTTATAGCATTTTCTAGATTGAATTTTGGCCATCGTTTACAGTATTCAAACACAATATGTTAGGAGTCCATAGCATTTTTTTCTAAGATTTTTAGCCCACTAAAAGCCCAAAGACGAAGCCCAGGAAGATTGGTCTGTAGCCCAGACCTATAAAATCTAGAAACTATCACTTAGGTTAGTAGGCCTAAAATCCTATTAAAAATAGGATCCATCTCACTATAAAATTAAGGTTACACCTTAGACATTAGGATTAAGCCCAACAACTTTCTACACATTCTGAGTTCATTTAGATTGTTAGAAATTTTGGTCAAGTCTAGCAAGTTTAGAAGTTCTAGATTATGGCCTAATTATGGTTTAGCTAAATAAATCCTTAATGAATCCCTACCCTCCTTAATCTTATTGAAGCTAATTAAAAGTAATTAGGGTGTAAGTAAGTAGCTTATGTATTGTGTAAGTCTATTCATGAGCTATGTATGACTTGAGGCTTGTCCTCAGTGTTGTTATTTAGAGTCTAATTTAGTTGCATTTCATCTAAGATGCACAAAATGAGCTTGGCAAACTAGGTTGATGAACTCTACTCACCAAATCCATCAGATTCACTGTGTTTGTATCTCTTATTGATTCCATGAATGATATTCATCGTATTTTCCCCTTTAGAATGGTATTAGTAGAGCTTAATTGAATTTCACTAAGACGGGGGGGGGGGGGGGGGGGG